>RYZW01000455.1:0-34078 GCA_004367215.1 Colletotrichum trifolii
TCGTAAGAACTTCTCTTTTACTCTTTAGTTCTAAATAAATAGTATTTATATTCCCTATAGCTGAATTATAGCCTAGACCTAGCTTTTCATAGTAATTACTATTTAGTTTATATAAATAGAAAGTATATAGCTACTAGTTATACTTACCTGCTATAGGGGTTAAACCTACTATTCTTACTATTAAATAATAAAAGCTAGCTAGATGTTCAACTATTATATCAAATAAGTAGAAGTTTTAATATAAGTATAAATAGCTAGTTATATAGTAAGAAATAATAATATTCTACTTTATTAAAGCTAGGTTTAGGTTTCTAAGTATAAGCTACTAATAACTGTAATCCTCTAAATAATCTATAATTTCCTAATTCTAAATTATTTTAATATTAATTTAATATTTATAGTACTCTTATAAGACTAGTATTAAAATAATATTTTAAAAAATATCAAATATTTTATACGAGTATATGATTTCTACTAATATTTATATAAAAATAATAGTACTACTAAAGCTTATTATAACTTTTACTAATTCCTAATAAGTTCTAGTTATAAATTTCTATTACTTTTATAATAAGCTACTGTCTACTATAGAGGGGGATTTAAAATTCCTTATAATAGTTATAAGTTAGTTATCAAAATATATCTAATTTGAAACTATAATATTTATAACTATTAGAGCTTATATAGAAAGATTCTAGGATATGTAGTAATAGTTGTATAGTTTCTTTATACTAATAATTACTAATTATAGCTTAGACTAGGTTAGTGTTTTTTAGATAATATTATACTAGTTAATAGGGGTATAATAACTATTATTAATATTATTCTACTTCTAGATAAATAATAGGATAGAGAAAATAATATTTAAAACTTAAACCTTCTTATAAATATATTTTACTTTCTCGTAACTAAACTAGCTAGTTTATATTACTACTAATTAAATAGTATTAAATCATAAGGACTTTTTAGTAATTAAATAAACCTAAATAAATTCCTAAATAGGTTTAATATTATACTTATTCTATATTCCTAAGTAGTAGAGTGAATTATATATTTTATTTTAAAATAGGTTTCAGTTTTCCTATTTTACTTCAAAAATAGTATTACTATAACTTGAATAGTAATAGTATATATATAATAATATAATAAAATAAGTATAAATAGAATATAATAAATACCTAAAACGTTCTAGGTTAGGGATAAGGTATAGCTATTACTATACTACATTAAAATAAATTAATTAAATAAGAAACTTAACTAAATTTCTTCTAAATATAAACTTATTAATACATTAAACCTACTAAATATTATATTAGATATCGTTATAAGTATCTACTTAATATTCTATATTAATATTATGAAATAAGAGAAAGATAACTTATTATTATTATAGTAATATATTAATATGTACTTTAATCCTATCCTAGTCCTTACTAGGGAAAATAGTAAAACTTAGGAAAAATATAATATTAAGGAGATACTTGTAATAAAAATATATTAAATCGAAAATATATTTATAATATATTAGCTAAATTGAAAAGTTATAATATTTTAATTTAGAAACTTTTAGAAAGCTTTACTAATATTAAAGCTATATTATAATTTAAGTTATAGTATAAAGATACTAAGAGAATAATAGTTTAATATTATTTCCTTAATAGTAAAAAGCTATATAAACTATAAATTAAGTAATATAATAGCCCCTAAGTATTATATATAACTAGCTACTAAATTTGCTCTTAAGGTATTAAATGAATATATTAAATAAAAGAATGAGTATTATCTTATATTGCTTTAAATCTATAGAATTCGTCTTTTCTTTTATTATCCTACTTTTTTTCTTCTTCTTTGTTAGGGATAGTAATAAGTCATACTTATTTAGAAATAAGATATTATTAAAACTAGTAAGAAGTAGTAATTATATAGTAGTAGTAGATAAGTAAGATGGTATTAATAAAACTAAAGACATAACTATAATATTAGTAAAGTATAGTATAATTACTAAAATATATTATAGTATTTTATTATAAGGAAATTAGTATAATAAAAATAAAGAAAACGAAAAAAAGAAACTTATTATTATCTATATAATACTACTAAAGCTAGTAATAATTTACTCGGGGATAAAAATAGAAGTAGGAGTAGGAGTATTTTTAACGTAGCAAAAACAAGGAGTAAGTATAGTAATAATATAAGTAAAGGCTACCTACTAACTATAATAGAAATAATTATTATAGTATTAGACTATAGCGAAAAGTTCTAGGAAAAAGATAATAATATAATAGTTTTTAGTATTACTTTTCTCTTAAGTCGTAGTTACTATAGCAGTAATGATATATTTGTTGAATATAATTAAGTAATTAATTTAGGAGTTAGTAGTATGTAGCTTAAGGCTAGTAATAAAGAAGTAGGAGTTTTACTTATACTTACTTTATAAGTTTAAGTACTTATAGTAGGATTAGTTATAACCTAGTATATAAAGGTAAGTAATACTAGTATATATTACTTAGAATAGTAATTTAAGTAAATAGAGATAACTATATTAGGGGGCTAGTTTTGATTATTATTTGAATTACCTTTAATAATATAACTATTATAGGTATAAGTAATAGGCTTAGAAGAGGTATAAGAGTAAGAGAGGTTATTATTAGGAAGTCTAGGACTAGTAATAGTAATAGTTAATATAATAATAAATAGAATATAAGAAAAGGAAAGCGGGTAAAAAAGTAGTAAAATAGTAGTATTATAATAAGTATAGGTTAAGAAGCTATATAAATCTAGGGAAAAGAAAATAAAACTATATAAAAAGGGAGGGGAAAGGTTCTTTATAGATTAATAGAGGGGAAAATATATTATTAAATTACTTAAAGTAAATATAATACGAGTTTTCTTATTAATAGAATTATCTAATATTAATAATACCTAAACTTTCTTATTAGTAGGATTATTTAATATTAGTAGTATTTAAGAAAGGTATTTTAGAAAGATTTTTCTTATTAGTAAGGCTAATTTAAATGATTAGGAATCGCTAGTATATTATAAAGTTATTAATAAAACGTATTACTATAGTAATAAAGTAGAAAGGTAATGAGGAGTATATTATTAAATTAAGTTTTAAAACTTATATGAAATATTACTATTAAGGCTCTTTATAACTACTATCTCTATAGTCTAGTAAAGAGTTTTTACTTTAGGTATAAACTCTTCAAATTTATTATAATACTATTAAAGTACTACTAAAGTACCTCTTATAGCTAGCTTCTAATATTAATAAACTTCTTACCTAGGTTTATATTATAATACTATTAAAATACCACTAAAATACCTCTCGTAACTAGCTTCTAATAATATCTTACATTTTAATAATAATACTTTCTACTTATATGAAAAGTATTAAAAGTAAGAACTAGTATTCTTTAATATATATATTATATTTAAAGTATTTTAGAAAATATATATTAGATAGTTTATATATGGAGTATACTTTACCTTAATAGACTAAATTGAAGTATTATTTATTTTTTTATATACTATATAAAAGTAATAATTTCTTACCAATAATACTACTAATTCTAAGAAGTATTTTAAATAGTAAATGAAATTTCTGAACTATAGCTTTAATTTCGTACTACGTAACTTCTCTAAAATATACTTTTATATTTTTATTAGGAGCTTCTTTATTAATAATACTAATATCTTATTTTGACTAAGATTTATAATAATTTTAGGTTAATAGATAGTAATTAGTAATAGCTAGTTTAATTTCTATAATACTTTTAGATATTACTGTTTTTCTAAAAGTAAAAGAGTTATTAGGAGTATATTTATTTTAGAGATTTAGACTATAATAGCTAGTATAGATTTTATTTATATTATAGTTATATTATTTAAGAAGATTTTCAAATACTAAAATCTCTTCTAGATCTTAACTATGATATATCTTAATTTATATTTATTCTATAAAACTTTATGAAGCTTAGTACTACTAAAGAAAAATACTTAATAATTAATATTATAGTAATAAAGTAATTATATAAGTATTACAAGTAGAATAAAATATAAAAGATTAATAGAGACAATAATATTACTAATACTTTTTTAAAAAGTATTCTGAATTATATTTCTAAGAGATTTATGAATTTAAACGATATGACGCTTTAAATAGAGGGGTAGGTTACTTTAGTTAAGTAGATAAAAAGATATTTAGGTATAATTAAGTACAGGGTAAAAGGATTACTTTTGAAATTATCTTACTTTTATTTTTTATAATATTTTAATGGTATTTTCAGTATATATTTATAGCGTTTTTGCACTAGTTTCTATATATAAATAGATAAGGATAAGGTATATAGTAAAAAGAAAAAGTTTTTAGTATTAGTATTACTATACTATATAGTATATACTACTATATATAGTATATATACCTCTATATATATATAATATATATAGCTATATACTTCTATATATATGATATATATAGCTATATACTTTCGATATTTTACTAGTAATATTTCTTACTAACTATAGCCTAGTACTATAGTAATTAGTAAGTAATTACTATACTATAAATCTAGAGTTTTATACTATTATAAATATAGCTTTATAATATAGTAATAATAATAATAAATACTAGAACTCTTTTATATCTATATAACGAGATTATTTATAGTATACAATTATCCCTACTAGATAAATTAATAATACTTTATAAAGCTTAATACTACTAAAAGGAAGTATCTAATAATTGATATTATAATATTCAAGTAATTATCTACATACTATAAATTTTATAAAATATAATTAATTAATAGAAATAGTAATATTACTAATATTCTTGTAAGTAATATTCTAAAGTATACTTTTAAGAAATCTATTAATTAAAACTATAGAACTATTTAAAAAGAAAAGTTAATTATTTAAATAGAATAAATAGAAAAGGTTTCTAGATATTATTAAGTAAAAAGTAAAACGTTTACTTTGAATACTAGTTTATAATAATTTTCAATACTATTTGTATACTAATTTTAATATTTATTTTATAAGTACTTTTACTTCTAGCCTTTATATATAAATAGATAAGTATAAAGTATATAGTAAAAAGAAAGAATTACTAGTATTAGTAATACTATACTATATAGTATGTAGTACTATATACAGTATATATATTACTATATAGATATATATATATAGTATCCCCGCTTAACGTAGTAGTTTAACGTCTAGCTGGCTCTTACTGTTACGGTAAGAGTAGTATACTCTTACTGTTATGGTAAGAGTAGTAGGTTCGAATCCTGCGGCGGGCAAGCGTGACTAGTAGGTATATATATACCTTCCGATTACGTAAACCATATGGCAACCGCCACCGGCTATTAGTGCCTACTGATAGCTATTAATAGCTAGCGACTATTGACGGCTAGCGACAGGTAATAGTAGCTAGCTCGGTATCTAGTATCACGTGACTATAATCCTTAAAAAGTAACTGCGATAGATGTGGGCCTGTACTTTTCCTATTTATCACCTATCGTATTAACCAACTGAGTTATTACTACCTAAGGTTTCCTCCGTTTAAACAGTTCCTCAGCCCTAGTATTATCTATAGAGTTTATGAGGCAAGAGCCGACTACTGGGTGCAGCTTCCCTTATAGGGTCCCTCCGAGAGGTATATGACTTTAAATAGATCAGAGACCTTCAATACAACCCCCATATATATAGTATATATAGCTATATACCTTTATATATATAATATATATAGCTATATGTCCTTCATATTTTACTAGGAATACTTATTACTAGCTATAATTTAGTTCTATTTAGTTACTTTTACTCTATACCTAGAATAGTATCTAAGCTCTTTACGTTATATACAGATTTATCTATAAACTTTACCTAGTAATAGTATTTATACTAATACTAGCTTATAACTAGTTAAAATAGTAATGAAATTACTTATTATTATAGATAATTATACCCCTAGTTCCGATATTTAACCCTATAGTAGTAGAAGACCTCGTAGTAATAGTTAGGGAAAGTTTTCTTAAGATTAGGGCTTAATATATAAAGCTAAAAGTAACTATTAAGGTTATAGGGTTAAGAACTTTTTTAAACCTCTTAAAGATAAAATAAAATAAAGTATTTATTTCGAGATATAAAAGCTAGGTATTCTATTATCTATTACTTTTCTATAACCCTTATAATAATACTAAAATTTCCTCGAAATCTATATAACTACTTATAAAAAGATAATCATAAGATAAGTATAGAGATATCTAGCTATAACTATTTTAACTAAAGCTATTAGTATATTAGACTAGGCTTTAATAAAATTATTCTAAATACTATAATTAATAGGTAGTTTATAGATATTTAAAAGAAAATCGTCTAGTTATCCTATAAATTACTATATTAAACTAATAATATTAGAGACTAAGTATTAATTAGATAATACTTTAATATAAATACTTTATTATAATATTAGTTACTAGATACTTTAGAGTATTATAATATTATAATTATAAAAGTTTTAAAAACTATTTAGTTATACTAGAAATATCTATATCTATATAAATATTATTTATATATTAGCTATATTTAATTAATATTAAAACTATTTACTAATAAGAATAAGCTAAGTCTTATTATACTTATATAGAGATTATAAGTTAGTTTATATTAGTAGTAGAGAACTTTCGTATTAGTAGTATAAAGTCTTATCTTAGGGGTAAGTAAAGTTTAGTCTATAATAAAGATATTAAGGTTACGGATATTAAGGTTATAATAAATATTCGAATAGAGTACTCATAGTTAGTAGTAATTAAATATCTCGAGATATTTAAATTATATATCAATCGCTATAAAAGCGTAAAGGTATAAAGGTATAAAGGCGTAAAGGTGTGAGGATATAAGGTTGTCGTGGAAAGAGTTGTCGGTTATTTATTATCTACGAAAAGGTTAACATGGGATAGGTATACTAGCTACTATAGCTATAAGGGGTTCAGCCCTAGATTAACTAGGGACTAGTTATAGTAGTTAGCGGGGGGTAGGAAGGCTAAAGTTATACTTTAGGGGGTAATATATCTACTAATAGTCGTAGTAGAGAGCGAGCTATTAGCCTCTCCTATAATTTAGTTCTATAGTAATTAATTAATAACTATTTTACTATAGATCTATAACTTTATATAGCTATATATATAACTATATAATTTAGTAATAATACTAATAAATACTAGAACATTTTTATATTTATCTCTTAAATTATATATAGTATATAACTATTCCTACTAGATTTATTAATAGTTCACTATTATTATTAAGTTAGACCTATATAGGAGATTTATTAATATTAGAAACTAGTTATAAAAGAAATCTTAGTAATATTGAAATAGGCTTATTATAAGTTTAAAGAGTTTATATATAAAGTATAAATTCTATACTAAACTCTAGTCGTAGTATTCATATAAGCCTATAGTAATAATACCTTACATTAACCTTAAGGCTTAAATCTATAATAATTACTCTTATAATTTTATATTTTCTATTTATTATAGAGAATTAATGATTAGAATTAAAGTTATATTACTTCTATTATTTTATTAGTAACGCTATACTATATAGTATATACTACTGCGTATAGTGTATATACCTCCGCACGCAGATAGTATATATAGCTACATACCTCTATATATATAAAGTATATATAGTTGTATATTTCTATACCCTATTAATAATACCTACTACTAGCTATAGCTTTATACTATAGTAACTAGTAAGTAACTATTATACTATAGATCTAGAGTTTTATATAGCTATATACATAGCTATTTAATATAGGAATAACAATAATAAATACTAGGACTTTTTTATACTGATATAAGAAGATTATATATAATATATAATTATTCTTTATAGATAAACTAATACTAATTAGTAGTAAACTTATCCGTTACTACTATACTATAGATTAGTAAAGTTTTTCATACTAGAAGAAATAATCATAAACATTTTACCTAAAGTCTACATAAGATAAAAGATTATAAATATTAACTTAAATACTTTAGAGATATTACTTTTACCCGAATCTCTAATAACATACCTCTAAATTATATACTAACTTTACTCTATAAAATACTAAAGAAGTAAACTTAAATAACACTTTTTAGTACTAACTAAACTATATTTAGTAAATATAATAATCCCTTTAAAATATTACTAGACTTTTATAATATATACGATTTGGAGTATCTTATACTTCCTATACTTAAGAAACCTATATAGTATCTCGAAATTCTTATACCTTCTTAGAAACCTTATTTTATTTAAGAATTGTATACCCCTTTATTGATATATCTAAACTATACCCTAAATCAAACCCTAAGTTAAGTTTTAGTATAATAATAGCTTAGGTAACCCCAGGTAATAACTATTGAATCCTAGAGAAACTTAAGCTCTATATTAATATAGATCTATTTAGAAAACCCTTTGAAATTAACTATAATAACTTTACTAGAATAAATACTAAAGATATTAATACTTATATAATATTTAATATCTACTTATATAGCTTCCTAAAAGTCTATAGCTATAAGCCTTTTAATTACTTCAAGATAGATTTTAATAAGTAGCTTATAACAATATAGTAATTTATTAATAAATATATAATCTACTATTTTCAGGAATACTTTATGAACTATAGAGTTAGAATTAATATAAAAGGAGAAAAGATCTATATTATATTATATTAACTCGCTTAATATACAACCTTTAATTATTAAATTCTTATAGAACTCAATAAGATAAAGAAATATATCTTGAACCTCAAGACTGACTTTAAATACTATTTTAAGTAGCTTAATAATTTCCTTGAAATAGATGAAGATTTAGAAATACTTTTCTATATTATTAAACCTAAATTAAAATAGTAATACCTATAGCTGAAGCTTAGTTAATATCTTAAAACCTTATATAGAGTATCTAGCTTCTCCTACTATTCATATATAATATATAATTCCTACTACTACTAGTAAAACTACTAATCCCTAAACTATATAATATAGAGCTTTCTTACTCATAAGAGATATACTAAAGTAATAGTAATATATAGTACTTTTAATAACCTAAATATCCTTTATATTTCTCCCGTATTCCCCTAGTTAAAAACTTATCTACTAAATATACTATAAATCTTATAGAATTTTATAGTAAAAATATAAAATATAGTAGAAACTTCTATAATATTCTTGAGACTAAGATTTATATTTTCTAGGACTATTATTTTAAACTTAGTATCCTATACTATATATAAGTAAATATCTTCTCTATTATACTAATAGATTAAGTTCTCGATTTTTACTTTAAATACTTTATATATTTTAGTTAAAACCTATAATTTAAATATATACTTAGGAGTATTTCGAAGATAATAAGATTTACTAGATTTATTTCTCTAACTAGTAAAACACTATTCTCAAGAGTATAATAACTAAGAACTTTAACTAAAATAAAAAAGAATACTTAAGATACTTACCATAAAATTTATAAACCTCTAGAAAGTATTTAAAGCTAACTAGTATAATAATAAAGCTTTCTATAACTAGCTTATGAATATACACTATAATATATTAAAATACTAATTAGTACTCTTTAATTGTATACTAATTTATTAGAATATATATAACTAAGTATATTTAGTTACAAATAAAATTATAGTATTCCAAAGGTTATAATACTTTTAGAATAATAGAGATAATAGTAATATACCTAAGGAATAGTTTTAGACTAATTATCTATATAATATATTTTATAGTAATACTAGAAATTTTAATTGTACTTATAACTACTCCTAACTACTTTAGAATAGTTATTACTTTCCCCTAATTTCTATATATATTTATAATAATAGAAGATATTCTATATATAATAAAACATGTTATTAATCTATATAGTATGTTTTTAAGGAATAGTATACCTTATATACTAGGTATAAATTATTTAATAATCTGAGAAAATATTTTATGGTAGTATTTTAAACTTACCTTACTAAATATAAAAGTATTGATAGTTTTAATAATAACTTTTAGGTACCCCTAAGAGATAATAAGTATAAGAAACTTATTACCTAATACTAGATATAATATAAACTCGAAAATTATATTCCTCCAACTACCCCTAAAATATTCTTTGTATCATTCTTTACTAAATAACTTACTACTCTAAATAGAAGTAAAAATACTAGAATCCTCTAAAAGTAACAAGTACTATATACTTTTATTAAAATAAATACTATTAATAGTAATATTCCTAAGAATATAGATATAACCTCTATATATACTTTTATACTTAAAAGCTATTACTTAACTACTATTTTTCAAAAGCTTTTACTTGACTCAAATACCGCTAACTTCTTAACTATTAAATATTCCTAGTTTATAGCCTTTAAATAAATAGTTAACCTTTCTATAACCCTTCTACTTCTATAAAATAAACTAGTTATAATTTTCTTTAATAGTACTTCTATAATTACAATACTTATAATAGTTAATATCTCTATATTATTTAGTATTATGATATTTTATATAATACTATATAATACTTTCTTTTTATTCTATTTTATAGATATAGATTACTTTAGTATAATATTTATATAAGAATACATATAGTGCTAAGGCTACTGTATAACTCTGCTAGTTGTTGTATAACTCAGGTAGTTTATATAAAATATAACTATTCTATTTATATATATTCAAATACTTTATTCTAGTTAGAAAAAGATATACTTTTTAATAACTTCTTTTAGACTATATACTATATTATTTATTTATTATAGTTATAAGCCTAGTTATATTTCATTTTCTCTATACTACTTATAGTTAATAAATATAAAGGAAATCCTTTTTAATCTATCTTATTAGTTCTTTAACCTATTACTTAAAAATAGTATACTTAACTACTAGTAATTTTAAAATAATAATNATAATAGTTAAGCTATTTAATAGTTCTAATTTTAATCATTAATATATTATACTCTACTTCTATATAATTAGCTAAGATATATAGTAATATATTAATCTAGATATTAAACCTATTTTTAATATCTTGAAAATACTTGAATTATTTGAATTTAATAAATAGTTTAAATAAAAGAATATTATTTAAGAGAAAACTAAAGGTATTATCTTTTATATATTTACTACTTAAAAATACTTAAACTACTCAAATTTAATAAATAGTTTAGTTAAGAGAATATTACTTAAAAGAAAACTAAAAATACTATTTCTTATATTCTTACTATTTTAAGGGTTTTTAATTATTATTTAGTAGATTTTAAGTTTTAAATAGTTTAAAAATCTAACTAGAAAAAAAAAGAAATATTATAATACTATTTAAACTTAAGTTAATGCTACTATTAAAAATAGCTTTCTAATACCTATTTAAATAGAATTTCTTAATAATAATAATATATCTTTTTAAGTTTTCCTAAAACTTCTGAAATATTAGTATTACTAGAATAATTTAGTTATATAGTAATAAGTTAGAGTTAAATATAAGAAAGTCCTTGAGAAAACTAATTTAAATATCTCTAGTCTAGTATAATATAATAAGTAATATACTATTTATTTCTAAATAGTTATATATAATATTTTAGAAATCTAGAGAACTTTTATAATTAAAAAGTAGCTTTAAATATTGATTTAATATATTTCGCCTAATTAAACTATAATTTAGTTTTAAGATAATTTCTAGAAAAAAACTCTAAACCTTAGTATTATAACTTTAGCTAAATATAGAAAGATTTTTATAGCTATATCTTGTACTAATAAAAGTTTAACTAAGAATTATAGTAAAATACTAGTTATATTAGTTACTTTTATAGGAAAATTAGATATAATTCAAACTAGAACGAAGGACTTATATGATTTTAGGAGCTACTTATACTTTCTAGAAGACTATAAATATATTAAGTATACTATTACTAGTTTATATACTAAGTTCCCTAATATTTAAATATCTATCACTACTTAAAATAGTATAGTTAATAAGGTAAATAACTCTAAATTCTATATTTTATAATAAAGATTTACTAAGAAAGGATAGTTAAATACTAAAAAGTATACTAGTAAAACTAAGGAACTTTTAGATATCTTAAAAGCTAAGTTAGCTTTTTTAAGTAGTAAATCTAGTAGTATTAATTACCCCTCTAATTTAATATATATTAATATTAATCTTATTCTCCTTAAAAAATTGTCTAAAACTTCCCTAAAAGCTTTCTTAATTACTTAAGAACTTTATATATTTTCGAGGAATATAGTTTTTAATAATTATAAAGTAGTCTATATTACTAATTTAATAGATTTCTTCGAAAATAGATTTATTAAGTTTAGTAAAAGAATAGATTTAGTTTAATATAGTTTAGCTAATTTTCTTATAGTTAAATAAAAGAAAAGAATTATGAAAAATATCCTTATTAGTCTAAAAGGGAATAATATACTTAGTTTAATATTAGATAATATTACTTATATTGAAAACTTCTATATTAATATTATCTTAGAAATACTATTTCTTAATAAAACTAAAATCTAATATATAAAACTAGATTATACTCTTAGGTTTAGCTTAATTAAATACTTTAGTATTATAAAATAGTTACTTAGAAAATATAATTTTATTTTCCTCGAATATAAAATTATTTTAAACTATCTTATAATCTATTTAAATATTTCTAGTATTATCTCGGAATTACTAAGTATTGTATTTTCTTACTTATACCTTAAAATAGCTCTCTAAGAACTAAAATCTAATAATACTTATATATAATATTTTTAAATAAGATATCTAGGATACATTACTCTTAAATATTTAGTTTTTAATACTTAAGAAGTAAAAATTATAAATTTAAAGTAATTAGATTATTTATATTATGCGATAACTTATTCTTAATAGGTTATTTTTAGATAAACTTTAGAGTTATATTTAGTTTATTTATTTTATTATATTACTTAAGATCTATTTAATTTCCCTAAAGTATATATAAGTAACTTTTAAGTTCTTATTATTAAAAATAAGTTTTCAAGCTTTCTCTTTTTATTTATACTACTTAGTAAAACTTATAATTCAATCTTTTAAGTATTATTAATAGTTAAAAAATAATGAAAAGATAGAGAAACTTTCTAATTTATAAAGTTTAATAAAATATTAAAAGAATAGTAATAGTAGTTAATAGAGAAACTAGTTACTAGAAATAGGTAATAGAATAAAGGATTAATTTTAAACTATTTCCCTCTTATACTAAAACACTAGTTAGAGTAAATAGGTATACTAGAAAAGAACTAATTATATAAAGTATAAAAATACGAGAAACTATAGGACTATTATTTAAACTATAAATAAAGTTAATTCAAGTAATAGCTATACTATATAATATATCTCTAAATATTTAAAATAACTAGAAATTACTATATAAAATTAAAGAAACTTAATATAAGTAATATTTTTATTAGTAAGTACTAGAGTACGCTCTAAACTTTTATCGAGACTTATAACCTTACTAAGGATGGATTTATATTTATAGTTATTAAGTATACCTACTTAAGAAATACTATAAATAAAATATTTTAAAAAGGTTATTTAAAATTAAACTAAAGAAATATATTAAATATCTAGTAAACTATACTCTAAATATTTATAATTTATATAAGATCTAGATCTTTACTTTTTAGAAGATTATTATTACCTAAAATATTAAATTCAATAAAACGAGATTTTATTTAAAATAAAACTTATATAAAATATTTATAGAAAAAAGTATAAAACTACTAATGAAATTAATTACTAAAGAAGAAGAAAACCCTATTCTTAAAATACTTAGAGAATTTAAAATAGTAAGAATACTTAATAAGAAGATTTCTTTTCTACTAAATACCCTATTAGTACTAGAAATAGCCTAAGATATTAGGCTAAACCTAGAATTAGTCTCTAAAACTAATAAAAGAAGTTTTGTTATACTTAAACTAATACCTAAACTAATAAGGCTAGTCTAGGTTTCTAATTAATAATGACTAGATATAATAGCTTTAAGTAAAAATCGGAGTTTAGTAAATATACTAATAACTAGAAAACTAAATAATATACTTAAAATTAGGAATCTAGCTAACTAAAAGGGGATACTTATTTTAACTAAGAATAAAGGTAACTACTTTAAGACTTCTATTTAGTTAACTTAGGGTAAACTAAAGTATAGTTCTAAACTTTAACTAACTAGGTTAGGATCTTCAACTACCTAGGAACTAGGCTAATAATATAGAAGTAAATAATAATAGTAGTTAAAGCTAGAGATTACTATTAATAACTATATAATACTTTTAAAAGAATATAATAGTAGTATTTTATATTTCTTAAAACGTGAATAGGATAGTTTCGCTAGTACTTATTTACCTCATTAGTAGTAAAAACTAGCTAAAGATAGTTTTAACCTCTTAATAGTTTTCCTTATTATTCGAAATATAATATTAAACAAAAATCTTTTTACTAAAATTCGAATATATTTTAATTAATTAGTTATACTACTAAAGACTTAGAAAGATATTACTAACCTACTAGAATTACTATAAAGTCTTTTTATTAAAATAGTAAGAATTAAGATTATAAAATTAAAAGAGAAAAGTACCTAATAAGAAATAGATTACTAAAATACTAGATCTAAGTTTTTCCTTTTTAAATACGTTTTTATTTATAAAATAGATAGAAATAGTTTTCTAGAATAGTATAAGGCGAGGATTTATATATATAGGGATATATAACTAATTAATCTATTATAAACTATATATATGGTAATACTAGTTATTTGAACCTTTTAGGTAGCTATAGTAATTATAGTATAATTTAACCTTAAGGTCTACTAGTTTAATATTATTAATATATTTCTAAATACCATAAGGGACCCTAATAAACCTCTAATAATAGTTAAACAGATAGATTCAGGGTTATAAAATATTATATAGAACTCAAATATACCTTATATAGATTTCGAGATATACCTTTTCTTTAATATAAAACTTTTTATATTACTCTTAAGTTATTAAACCTCTAGCTATACCTAGAAAGGTTTTATTTATTTAAAATTAAGAATTCAAGTATCTTTATCTTATTCTATATAGATAATATTCTTCTCTTATATTATAAGATAACTAAAAAAGAGGCTTATAAGATTGTTAAAAGTATTAATTATATTTATAAACTTAAAGAATAAGGTTTTATTAAGTATTTCCTAGGAATTAGAGTAGTTAGAAATTATAAGTATTATAAGATTTATTTAGTTTATAATATATATATTACTAAGATTACTAAATACTTTAATCTTAACTATAACCTAACTCTAATAATACTATTTCTAGTAAAGGCTTTTACTATAAATACTAATTAAATTATATTAAAAGAAATTTATAAATACTAGATAAAAGTTAGTTTAATTCTTTATACTTCCATTATAGTTTAGCTAGATATCTTATTCGTATATTTTCTATTTTTAAAATACCGTATAAATCCTTCTTAATTATATATAGATACTATAAACTATATAACTTAGTATTTCTATAAAATAAGACTCCTAATACTATAATTTAGAAACTTAAGAAGTATTAACGAGATACTTTAAATACTTTTAATCATTAGAAATACTTTATTTATGAATTATAAAAAGACTTAAAAATTAAATTATAGCTATATTATTTCTCTATTTAGAAAACTAATCTAATAGAAAACTACTTAATAGAATACTATAACTATATTAATAATTAAAATAGAACTTCTTAGTTTATAATATACTTTAAAAGAAACTATAATACTAAAAAAACTATTTTAAGATATCAAGTTTAACCTAGGAAGTATTTAGAGAATTTATTATTATAATTACTAGATAATTAGACTAGTAATCTTAGACAATAAATACTTATCTATTAGATTTTAATATATAAGTATTTAAGAGATATAGTTTTACTAGGAATACTTAAAAAATAGTTTTAAAGTAGTCTATATACTGATAGATATAATACTAATAGATAAACTCACAAAGAATCTAACTTAAACGAAGTTCGAATAATTTAGAATATTTCTTAATTTTATAGATCTATAAATAATACTCTTAAAACTAGCTAAAATAATAGAAGAAACTACTTAAAGTAATTTTCTATTTACTTGAATGATATAAATAAGTAACTCAAAATAATCCCTATTTTTAATAAAAGGTTTTTATAGTAGTAATATAAAAAACAAGAAAGTATTAGAACTCCTCTAACTATTCCTATTAAATAAAACTTTTAAGATAAGCTCTCGTCTAACTAAATATTACTTATTTAAATTTAATACTTTAAATAGATAAATAAAATACTATAATAAGTATATAGAAATCAACTTATATAGATATTAAAAACTGATTATAGCTTTTAAAGGGAATAGAAGTAAAAGCTTAAACCTATCCTAAATACTAAAATTACTTAAAACTATAACATAAAGTACTATAACTATAACTATAAACTCTAAACCTTCTAATAACTAGCTAAAATATACTATAAACTCTAAATACTCTAGAAACTAGTTAAATAAGAAATTTACTAACTAGAGAACTAATTACTATTACTCAAAAACCAGAAATAAGTAGTATAAGCTAGGGAGCTTAAATAAATTAAAATACCTAAACTAGGAAAAGTTATTTAATAATAGGAATTCTAGTAGTAGAATTTATAATACTTCTATTCTTAATAAAAGTAGCCTCAAAGTCTTTCTATTATTTTAATTATAACTCGAAATAGATAGATTTCTTCATATTCCTAACTTTCCTAACCTTTAACTAAAAATAGTTAGATTTAAATAAAAAGTCTAAAGCTGAAATATTTACTTTATTAGTATTAGGGATCTAGAGAACTTCTAAATAACTCTTAAATACCTTATAAGTTTCATTAGAAACTAGTATATAAATAATCCTCGAGCTATTCTTATACTAGTAATATTAGTTAGAAACTAAATCTCAACTACTAATACTAATAGTATAAAAATAAGATTTTTATAAGGAAATAAAACTAGAATAATATATTTTATAGGGAATAGTTTGAACTAGCTATAAATCTCTAATAACGTTTATTTAAAATAAATAATTCTTATACTCTTTAATAATCTCACCTTTTTTAATAAGAATAAACTTAGTAAAAATCCTTTTTAGAATAGTAGACTTATTACTAAACTTTATAAATTAGTATTTAGTAGTTTTTAACTAATATTTAAGATTATTTATCTCTAATAAAATTTCTTAATCTCTAATATAAGAAGATTTATATGTTATACTAGTAATTATCTTTGTATATTTCTTAGGTAATTTAGCTACTTCCTCGATATCTTTATTATTATCTTCTTCTTTATTAGTAATAACCTCAGGTATTTTATTATTATTACTAATAAGCTTAAGTATTTTTTCTCCTTCTTTAAAGTTACTAGTCAAGTTATCCTCTTAATTATTAAAAAGAGGTTTTAAAATAGTCTTTTTTAAATAACTATAAGGATATTCCAAATTAGTAGTAATAATAGGATTCTTAGTTAAAGTAGCTTCTTTCTTTATAATACTAATAGCTTTAGGTATTTCAGTATATTAGGATACTAGAAATAATAATAAATATTTCTATAAATTAGGAAACTATTTAAAAAATAGCTAAATAAATAATTTTAGGTAAAACAATTTACTTTTATACTATTACAAGAAGTTTAATTTACTAATAGGGTTATTCTCCTTAATAAAATTAATTTAAGCTTAAATCCTAGAAATAAAATACTTTTAGATAAAATTACTAAAGTAAATAAGTATATTAATAGAGAGAGAAAAATAAGGGAAAAAGTAAGAATTAAATTTCTTAAATAAGAAAAAGTTAGCTAAAAATGACTAAAGAAAAAAGACCTCCTAAAAAGAAGATAAAAAAATATTTCAGGTTTAAGACTTATTATCCTTATTAGGTAAATAAAAGTAAAAAACACCTAAAGTAATTACGAACTCTAATACTCTATTACCTTTAAGGTCTAGATTAAAGAATAATTACTCTAACTTAAAAATATAACTAGTTAATACTAGTACTAAATTATTAATAGAAGACGATATAAGATACTTTAGAAAATTACTAGTAATATTATATTAATTAATATTAATATTAATAATTTATATCTTTACCTTAGTAAAAAAGTCCTCGGGTTTAATAATGTTTTTCTTAATAGACTTAAAAACCTTATCCTATAGTTAGAATATTAGTAGTAACTAATATATATTATTATATCTCAAGCTAATATATGGAATCTATATTACTAAATTATATTACTTATAAATAAAAGAGTAACTATTAAAGATATTAGTAAAGAAAAAAAAAGGAATCTAGTTAATTTAAAATTAATAAACAATTTATTTACAATATATAAAAAGATTAGATTACTAGTGATTTTAAAAAAAGCTAACTAATTACTCTTACTAATATATAACAAAAATAGTTAAATATATAATAGATTATAATAATCTTATTAAATTCTTTTATTTACGTATTAGAAGATCTATTTTAGGAACTATTTACCCTATTTCATTTATTTAGTATATCAATTAAATAATATAAAGGTATCTCTAGTAGCTCTATTACTAAAAAAGTATATAAGAATATATATAATACTAAAACTACTATATAACTCTACTAACTACTGTATAACTTAGGTAGTTTATATAAAACATAACTTTTCTATTTATATATATTTAAATACNATTTAAGTATATTCGGATGTTTTACTCTAGTTAGAAGAAGATATACCTTTCAATAACCTACTTTTAGACTATATACTATATTATTTATTCATTACAATTTAATAGTAAATATAACTAGTTTAATTAAAATAAGAAAACTATATAACTATTATTCAAAAATAGAAATATTTAGAAATACTCCTCAATAAAGAAAAAATACTTACTTCTATATATTTTATAGAATTAGAAATATAGAAGCTCTACTATTCATTCAGATACCTAACTATAATATACTTTTATAATATCCTTATTAAAATAAAGTATATAGTTAAATAGTATATCTTTAAAACTCTTAAGAAATACTACTACTAGTATTAGATATATAGTATTACCCCTTCTTATTTTCATTTCTCTATTTAGGCTAATATTAAGTTTAATTTTAAGGTTATTATTAATATTATCCATTTTAATAGTCACTTTATATTCTATATTATTAATACTATTATAGTATATAATACTACTGATTTATTACTCAATATCTTAGTAAAAGTCATATAAGAAACCTTTAAAATATACTAGATTAATTCTTTTTAGGATTTTCTAGATCTTATTACTACTAATAGAAAGATAATATTTCAATTCAAGAAATTCATATTAAAAATAAATACTATAAGATTATCAATCTGAATAGTACTAATTCAAATATATAATAGGATTAGTAAGGTTAAATATTATTATACTTTCCTCTACTAAATATATAAGTTTTACTATAATAAAATCCCTGTTATTATTCAAGAAGTATCCTTTTAAGTAATATATAAAGTAATTAATAATACTACTAACCTAAATAGCTCTATATCTATACTACTTGTTTTTAGTATATACCTATACTTCATAGAAGATTGTCCTTTTTCCTTAAATATTATTACCTAAACCTATACTATATAAAAAGGAATAGAAGAAGTCTACTATACTTATACTTAATATACTGTTAATATTACTTTAGTAATATATAATAGCTCCGATATTTATATATGGTAGCTTTTCTACTCTAGTTTCTTATATATATATAATAAGAGAAATATAGTTAATAAAACCTATTTCGCCTTATTACTACCCATAATAAGATATATAATCTTAAATTCCCTTAAAACCCTTAAGAGTTTCGAATAATAGCTATAAAACTATATTTTAAAAACAACTAACTATTCTTACTAATATAATTACTATTAATAATAATATTACCAAGCATATAACTAATAACATATTACTTTAGTTACTTCTGTAATACTACTATTAAAAGTCTAACACTACATAGAAATATATATTCCTATAATGATAC
Organism: Colletotrichum trifolii; assembly: GCA_004367215.1. Classification (NCBI taxonomy): domain Eukaryota; kingdom Fungi; phylum Ascomycota; class Sordariomycetes; order Glomerellales; family Glomerellaceae; genus Colletotrichum; species Colletotrichum trifolii. Next base: position 20,091 of record RYZW01000455.1, read on the forward strand.
CCTAATTATATCGATAACTATCCCTATAAAACCCTAGAATACTCGCTAAAAACTATAAAATACTATTATTATATATAATAGTAACTCCGCCGCTATTAGTAACGACAATCCCCTACATCCCTAAATAATTAAGAATATCCCTAATATACTATAAATAATCATATCTCTAAAGCTTAGAATAGATACTACTCTAGCTTAGATATTCAAATATAAGCTTTATTTAATATTATAGTATATTTTATAGTTACGGAATAGTTAGATTCAGCTTTTTCCTTTACCTTTTATAAAAAGAGTATCATTATAATACTAGGTTTACTATTTAACGAATTAATCAAAAAAGAAGTTAAAAGTATTATTACTAATAGTATTATGAAAATCATTTAGTTTAATCCTATCCTCTATAGAAGTTATAAGTACTTCAACTCACGTATTATTAACGAGATTAAGAATAAAGATATAAATAAAGTATATGGAAAATTATACTTTATAATCTAGGATTTTGGTAATAATAGTAAATTTAAAATATTAATATAATTACTTATCATCTAATAGAATAGCTAATAATTAATTTTAACTATAACCCTAGCTTTCTTCTAGTATAAAAATATAATACTATAGTTTTGAAATATTACTTAAACCTATACTTAAGCTAAGATAGAACTCACGAGATAAATTATAGCTAACTTATTATCCTATTTTAAAAAATAATATTCTCTAAGATTTATAATAACTTTTATTAAACTATTATATAACCTTACTAAAGCTAACACCTACTGTTAAATAGGTTATTCTAAGTATTATAAAAATAGTTATAAATAGAGATATTAATATATAACTTATATTTCTTCATTTTATTATATACTAAAAAGAATTTTAGTTTTATAGGTATATAAATAAATAATACCTTTTACTTCTCTAATACTTTTTTCTTATTATGATAAACAAATAAGATAGTATATAGTTTGAAAGTAGGTTGTTGAAAAATATGTTTTCTTCTAACTAGAATAAAGTGTTTAAATATATATATAAATAGAATAGTTATACCTTATATAGGCTACTAGAGTTATATAGTAGCTAGTAGAGTTATATAGTAGCTTTAATACTATACCTATCTATATATATTCCCCTAGTAAAAGAGCTACTAGAGATACTTTTATATAATTCAAGTAATATACTAAATAAATAAATAAAAGTAAATAGCTTCCTAAAATAGGCTTTTAAGTACTCGAATAAAAAGAATTAATAAAGTTATTATAATCTACTATATATTTAACTATTTTTATCAAGTATTAATGAGAGTAATTAGTCGGTTCTTTCTAAATTTACTAGTAATGTAATCTTTTTATATATTATAAATAAATCATTTATTAATTTGTCACCTACTAGCTTTCTTTTTCTCTTCTATACTAATACTTTCAATAATTACCCTCTTATTTATAAGTAGTATATTTTGTTAATATAGATTCTATATATTAGTTTTAAGCGTAATAATATATATTCGTTATTATTGATATTCTAATGATAAGAAAAATCTTTTAAGTCTATTAAGAAAGATATTATTAAACTTAAGGATTTTTTTATTTATTAAGACATAAGCTATTAATATTAATATTAATAAATATAACATTACTATTTCCTGTTTGATGTAGTGGTTTAACGTCTAGCTAGCTCTTACTATTACGGTAGGAGTAGTAGGTTTAAATCCTGCGGCGGGCAAGCGTGACTAGTAGCTACATACTTTCTAATTATATAAAACTATATAGTAACTACTACTAGTTATTAATACTTACTAATAATTATTAATATTAATAACTAGTAACTATTAATATGACGACTAGTAGTAAATACTACTAGCTAGCTAGTATTAGTATTACATAACTATAATCCTTAAAAAGTAACTATAATAGATAGGCCTATACTTTCCCTATTTATCAACTATNCTTATACTTTCCCTTTATAACATACCTTTTTATTTATCAGCTATTATATTAATTAATTATATTTACTGCCTGAAGTTTCCTCTGTTTAAACGGTTCCTCAGTACTAGTAGTATTTATAGGGTAAATAAGACGAGAGCTAATAACTAGGTACAACTACCTTTAAAGGGTCCCGGAGAGGTATATGATTTTAAATAGATTAGAGACTTTCAATACAACTACTATAATATTACTATTAATTTTCTAGAGTATTTTATATCTTTCTTAGTTAGTAATCTAGTATTAGTTTTTACCTATTATATCTCTAAGCTAGAATGATTACTACTTAACCCCGAATTGAAAAATAATAGAATATTGATATTTATATCTACTTTAGCTGTTTTTTGTCTTTATTTATTGAATAAGGATAATAAGTCTTGAACTAAAAATACTTTTCTATATTCCTTTTAAGAAACCTATTTTATTTAGTAGTTTTTATCTAATTTCTTTTTTTGAATAATATAATTCCTATTATTTCCCTTTTTCTTCTTTTTCTATTGATATGGTTTTTAGTTTTAGTAAATTTATCTAAGAGTATTTTATCTCTAAGATTTGAGTTTAGTTTGATTTTATTGAGGAAAATAATCCTATTAGTAATTTAAATTTCCCGCTATAGTATAAATGTTAATTAATTTGACTAAAGTTATTTATTTAGTTATATTTTACGGAGTTCCCTGATTTATAGGAATACTTGTAACTATCTCTTATTTCTAAACCTAAGATATTAAAGCTTATTAGTATTATAAAGAAAGCTGCTATTTTAATAGAGATACTGACTATTATTACTAGTTTGAGATATCTTTATAGTTATTTAAAGAAGGTTTCTACTTTGAAATTTGTATTTAATAATAATAAAGATGATTTAGCTGGTAATCTTGAAGTTAAAGATTAAGTATTTAAATCTATTAGTAATAAAGATAAGGAACCTAAGATTATTATAAATAGTAAGGAAAATAAGGAGGAAGATATTAAAAGAATTAAACTTCTTAAAAAGTATTTAAAAACTATAATTAGTATTATAAAGATATCTTCTTAGATTAGAGATTAGGAAGTTTTATTAGAGATTAATAATCTTAAATATTAGTTCGAGGTAATTAGATATTAGTTTATAAAACCTAGTAAGAAATCTACTACTCTAAGAAGTACTTTAATAAAGTTTATTTTTTCTAAGAAAAGTAAAACTACTAAGGAATATAAAAATCACTTATTCTAAGTGAAATTATTAGAGATTTATACCTAGTCTAAACTATTTTATATATAGTATACTATTTAAGTTTTACTTTTATTTAAGAAACCTGTTTTGATACTATTAGTATTAATAGTAGAAATTTAATTTCTAACTATTACTACTAGTATAAAACTAGTTTAAAAACTATATATTTACTAGTCTTAGGCTAGATATATAGAATATTTGAAAAATACTTAGAAGTTTTATAGTTTCTAGATACTAATAAAGTAGATATTCTAGCTTAAGAACTCTTATTTAAATCTAATTTTCCTTAGTTCAATAGTAAAAAAGTTAGTAATACAAAGAAGTTCATTTATTTTAAGTTATAATTAAAATAATAAACCGTTTTTAAAGTTGCTTTTATTAAAAATAGAAGTGTTTTAGATTCTACTATTAGAACCCCTATAATTAAATAACTTCTTCTAGTTTAGGTATTTTAACTTCTTATTATTTAAGCTTTTTAGTTCATATTACTTATCTAGCTAGTTTTAGATAGTTATATTCCTAGACTTTTAGTAGTTATAATTAGTTTTCTAGTTAGTTAAAGTCTTATATCTTAACTAGTTATAGGAAAGTCTAGAGCTTAAAGTTTTAGTTATAGAGTTCTAGCAATTAGTTTCAGTTATTTTTTACTTTTTAAATAAATTTAGGTTCTCATTTCTATTCTTTTTAAAAGTTATAATTAGTTTTTAATACTTATATAAGTTAATTTCTATACGTTTCTTATAGTATTTTATTTACCTACTTAAAGTTCGAAGTTTAAATAGTTAATATTTAGCTAAATACAAACCTAACTAGAGAGCTTTATTTCCTAGGAATAGTTAGAAGAATTCTATTGGTTTCTCTCTTTTTATATTACTATTGCGAAAGCTTTTATTAAAAATAGGAATAAGTTAGAATTACTTATATATATATTTAAATAGATAAGAAATTACTTTAAGTAGTTTCTTCTATTATTCTAACTAGTTTTAAAAGTATTATTTATAGATCTATAAAGTTAAGAAATACTTTAAATTATTTGAGTTTTACTTAAATTAAATTCTTTATAAATCTATCTACTAATATTATATTTATAAATATATAGATTATTTTAAAACTGTGTTTTAAGTAGTTTTAGTAAAGTTGTATCTATTAAATACTTATATATCCAAATCCGCACATAAGTATTTACTATTGAAGATTACTAGTTTAATTATTTAGTAGTTATTATAATAGATTCTCTAAGTATTTCTAAAATTAAGCTTAATGTCTTAAAATAATTCTTTTAGTATTGTAATTTCTTTTGAAGTATATTTTAAGTTAAGAAGTTCTATTTTAGTTATTAATATTATTATAGTATTCTATTAAGTAGTTTTCTATTAAATTAGTTTTCTAAATAGAGAGATAATATAGTTATAACTTAAATTTTAAGTTTCTCTATAGTTTATAAATAAAGTATTTCTAGTAATTAAAAGTATTTGAAGTGTTTGATCAATAGCTTTTAAATTTCTAAATTATAATACTAGGAATCTTATTTTATAGAAATACTAAACTATATAATTTATAGTATCCTAATACGTTTAAGAACGATTTATGAACGATTTATGAAATATTTTCAAAATAAAACATATATAAATAAAATATCTAGTTATCTTATAATAGGAACATAAAGAATTAAACTAATTTCTATCTAATAAACGTAAATCCTTTAAAAGATAGCTTAACTAGTATTTATAGTAAGAGTTACTACTAAAAATACTATTGTTAGAATTAAGTTATACTTAGAATTAAAGTATTTAGCAATTTTAGTAATATATATATTATAAACTAAATAAATCTTATAATACTTATAAATTAGAGTTAAGTTATACTTAGAATTAAAGTATTTAGCAATTTTAGTAATATATATATTATAAACTAAATAAATCTTATAATACTTATAATTTCTAATTACTTAAACTTCTAAGAAATACTTAATAGGACTTTATTCTTTAAGTTTATAGATATACCTAAAGATTTTCATAATCTTGAGATTTGTTTTAGCTATTTTATAATATAAGAAAAGAATACTATCTATATAGAATAGGATAAAAATATTTAAATTCTTATCTTTTAATAGATAAAGGGAGAGGCTAATAGCTCGCTCTCTACTACGACTATTAGTAGATATATTACCCTTTAAAATACGACTTTAGCTTTCTTACCTTTCCTACTAATTACTATAACTAGCCCCTAGTTAATCCAAGGCTAGACCTCTTATAGCTATAGCTAGTATACTTTCCCCGTATTAACCTTTTCATATATAATAAACAACTAACAATTTCTTCCGCGATAACTTTATACCTTTATGCCCTTATACTTTTATAACTAAGTATAATTTAAATATCTCGAGATATTCAATTACTACTAATTATAAGTACTCTATTTAAACATTTATTATAACCTTAATATCTATAACTTTAATATTCCCTAGACTAAGCTTTACTTACCCCTAAAATAAAACTTTATATTACTAATATAAAATTTCTCTACTATTAATATAAACTAACTTATAATCTCTATATAAATATAGTAAGACTCGGCTTACTCTTATTAGTAAACGATTTTGATATATTAATCGAGTATAGCTAACCTATAAATAATACTTATATAAATATAAATATTTCTAGTATAGCTAGATAACCTCTAAGACTTCTATAATTATATTACTATAATACTCTAAAATATCTAATAACTAGTATTATAGTAGTATATTAATATTAAAGTATTACTTAATTAACACTTAGTTTTTAATATTATTAGCTTAGTATAGTAAATTATAAGTTAGCTAAATAATCTTCTTTTAAATATCTATAAGTTACTTATTAATTATAATACTTAGGATAGTTTTATTAAAGTTTATTTTAATAAAATAATAGTTTTAGTTATAGTAGTTATAGCTAGATATCTCTATATATATTCTATGGTTCTTTTTTTATAAGTAGCTATATAGATTTTTAGAAAGCTTTAGTTCTATTATAAAACGTATAGAAAAATAATAGATTATAGAATACCTAACTCTCAATACTCTATTTTAATCTATTTTTAAAAAGTTTATAAAAGTTCTTAACTTTACAATTTTAGTAGTTATCTTTAGCTATATANATTCTATTTCTAAGAGGTTTAAAAAAGGTCTTAACCCTACGACCTTACGACCTTAGTAGTTACTTTTAGCTATATATATTAAGCCCTAGCTAGTCTCGATAAAGTTTTCCCTGATTATTACTATAAAGTCTTCTATTATTATAAGGTTGAATATTAGAACTAGGGGTATAACTATCTACGATAATAGGTAATTCTATTACTATTTTAACAAGTTATAAGCTAGTATTAGTATGAATACTATTATTAGGTAAGTTTTATAATTAAATCTATATATAGAATAAAGAACTTAGATACTATTCTAAGTATAGAGTAAAAGTAACTAAATTCAATAGATAAAACTTTTCTAAGTATAACTAGAAGCTTAATAATTTAAGAGTAATATAAAAGGTTTTATATTAAAAAAAGAATATATCTTAAAATCTATAGAAAATATATTTAAGTTCTATATAATATTCTATATTTTTAAATCTATCTAGTAGTTTAAGTACTATTAGAAATCTATTAAGATTCTTTCTAATATTACGAAATATATTAATAATATTAAGCTAGAAAGTTTCAAGGTTAAACTATATTATAATTATCATAGTTATTTAAAAGGTTTAAATAGTTAGTATTACTAAATATATAATTTATAATAAATTAACTAGTTATATATCCCTATATATATAGATCCTTATTTTATACTATTCTAAAAAACTGTATATATATATATATATTATAAGTAAAAACTTATTTAAGAAATGGAGATTTATTTCTAATATCTTAGTAATCTACTTCTTACTAGGTATTTCTCTCTTTTAATTATATAATCTTAGTTCTTATTATTTTAATAAAGGTTTTTTATAGTAGTTCTAGTAGTTTAGTAATATCTTTCTAAATCTTTAGTAATATAATTGATTAATTAAAATATATTTGAGCTTTAGTAGAAGGATTTTCTTTTTTAAAACTATGTTTTAAATAATAAGAAAAACTATCAAGAATTCAAAACTATTTTTATCTAGTTTGTATTACTAATTAAGTAAATAAATAGTAGTAAAACTATTTTATTTATATTCGAAGAGATGAAAAATACTATTATTATATTCTTTTAAAAGTACTATATAGTTACTAATAGTAATTTCTAGTTCTAATTATTATTGTTGTTTACTTTTATATTATTAGCTAGGTTCCTAGGTTATTAAAAATCTTTACTTAATTAGTTGAAGTCTAAAGCTATATTTTAGTCTATTTTGAATTAGCTAAATAAGAATTTTAAAGTAATTATTTCTATTCTTAGTTAAAGTAAATATCTTTTTCTTAGCTAGCTAGATCCTTGATTTTAAGTATACTATTTAGTTTTCTAATTACTAGTAGATTTTCTAAATTCTAATTTCCCCTAGAATTACTATATCTAGTTATTATTAATTACAAACCTAGACTAGTTTTATTGGTTTAAGTATTAATTTAAGTATGGTTAAATTCCTTTTATCAGTTTTAGAAACTAACTCTAAGTTTAATTCAATCTTTGAAGTTACTTTCAATATTAATAAGATAACTAGTAGAAGAGAAATCCCTTTATTAAGTCTTCTTACTATTCTAAACTTCTAGGTTTCTTAAAAATAAAGTCTTCTCTCTTTTAGTAATTAGCTTAACTAGTATTTTTATAACCTTTTTTATAATTACTTTATATAAGTTTTATTCTAAATAAAATTCTATCCTATTAAATTTAATATTTCAAATAATAATAATTTTCTAAAAGATAGGGATCTAAATTCTATATAAATTATAAATATTTAGAATAAAACTTACTAGGTATCTAGTATATCTCTTTAGTTTAACTTTAAATAACTTTTTTAAAATACTTTATTTATAGTATTTCTCAAATAAATATATTTGATAATTATAAGTATAAATCTGTCCCTAGTAAAGTTATAGATTTTAATAACGGTTTAGTGTATATTGTAGTACTTACTAATAAAAGTATTATTTATACTAAGTTTCTTCAATTCTATATAGTAATTTCTAGTTATTTTGAATAATTAGAAATATACTATATAGTATAATTACTACTTAAATTAACTCTATTTATAGTTTAAGTAGTAGTCTTATAGTTTTTTATATTCTTATTTTTTAGGTAATTAGTTTTTTCCTAGTATACTTAGTTATTCTAATTAGACTTTTAGTATAAGAAAGAAATAGCTTAAGATTAATCTTTTGTTTTATTATTTATCTCTAGTAACTAGTTTCTCTATTAATTATTATTATTATTCTCTTGATATATTATCAAACTTTATAAATTTAACAACTTCTCTATTTTTTTTACTTATGTTTCAAATATTATTAATACTTTATAAACTAAATTATAAGTTTTATTAAGTAGTATAAATAAAGAAAATAAATTTACAGATTTATCTTTAATAATAAGTATTTAGGAGTTACCTATATATACTCTAAAGAATCAAATAGATCTTAGGTAATATAATAAAATTAGTAAACTAAATATAATTCTAAAGTTTATCTAGAGATAACCTATTAAGCATAAAATATTATATAATAAGAATAATCTAATTACCTTAGTCCTATAATCTTTATTTTTTAAATATTAAAAACTAAATATTTAAGAAAGATTTATCCTAGATATTATACTTAAAAATACTATATATAAATATTATTAGATTTTAGTTCTAAAAGAACTATTTTAGGGTATAATTAAGAAAATAGAATATTTAGTAATTTTAAGATAATATTAGAAATATTTAAATAGACTATACAATGATTTAAAATAAGTTTATATTTAAGGAAAATAAAGTTATACTTTCTAAATAATTATTTTATAATAATAGGGAACTTAATTAAACTAAACCTAAAAATATAATCTACTTTTATATACTAGACTTAAGTTTTATTAAGAAATACAGTTTCTAAAATAATGCTAGTATAGAAGTTTTTAATATAAGTAATATTATTTAATATTAAATTAAATATATTCTTCTTATTTAGACTATTAAGGATTTTCTTAATAATTCTCTTATTTTTTCTAACTATAGGAAAATTAACTAAACTATATTAAATTAAATCTATTCTTTTACTAAACTCAAAGGATCTTTTCTTAAAGAAATCTATTAAATTAGTAATATAAACTACTTTATAACTATCAAAAGCTATACTTTTTGAGAATATATAAAGTTTTTTAGTAATTAAGAAGACGTTTGGGTGAATATTAATTAACTTTTTAAAGAACATAGGATTAATACTAATATATATTTAGTTAGTAAAATAGTAGCTATTACTAGGCTTATTATTTAAGAGAATTAATTTAGTTTTTAAAGTATTTAAAAAAGCCTCTTTAGTTTTACTAGTATATGTTTTAGAGTTTAGTTATCTTTTTTCAACTAACTTCTATTATAGAATATGAAATTTAAAATTATTTACTTTATCTATAATACTATTTTATATTATAACTAATATCTAAATATTAGGGAATCTAGTATACAAGTTAGTAATAGTATATTTAATATACCTATAATCTTCTAGAAAGTATAAATAGTTCTTAAAACTACATAAATACTTTATTTTAGCTTGAGTTATATCTTACTTTCCCGTAAACATAATTAATATAAATAGTATTTTACTATAACTTTTAATCAACTTTTTATTTATAAAATATAAAGCTATAAAGATCTCTCTATGTTTAACTATAATCTTAATTTTACAATTTAGAGTTTCTTTCTTAATAATATTCTAATACTAAATTATAGCTTGATTAGGTAAAACATATTAAATTAATATTTAAAGTTATTCTTTAATTATAAAGGTTCCCTAAATTACTAAAATATTATATATAACTACTTAGAAATATATAGTAAATTATTTATTATACTATAATAGATTAGAAATATTCAAATTAGTTTTCTTAAGGGCTTTCTTATATTTAACTCTAATATATTATTATATTACTAAACTATTTTAAATATATTAATATTTCAAAATTCTTAGGAAAGCTTAAAGGGATATATTATTAGTATTAAATAGTTCTATTCAAGTAAGTATTAGAAAACTATTATTAATAATAGTATTAACCTATATCTAAATTATATTATAATATTTCTTTATCTTTTTATAAATAGATTTTTGAACTATTTAAAGTTTGAAATCTACTATATAGTAATTAAGAATACTTTTAATATAAAAAGTATAGAATTTAATACTTTTAATCTTCTCTTAAATAGTATTTTCTTAAGTAAACTATTAGTTGAACTTAAGTAATTCAAGTATTTTTAAGATATTAAAAGTAAGTTTAATATTTAGATTAATATATTACTATATTATAGACTTAAGCCTTAAGGCTTATATAGGATATTACTATTAAGGCTCTATATAACTACTATCCCTATAGTCTAATAAAGAGTTTTCACTTTAGGTATAAACTCTTTAAATTTATTATAATACTATTAAAGTACTATTAAAGTATTTCTCGTAACTAGTTTCTAATATTAATAAATTTCTTACCTAGGTTTAACTTAGTAGTAAATAGTAAATACTAAAGGAAATAGAAGATAGTAAAAAGATAATAGTAAATATTACTAATCTAGAGCTTTTTATAAGGTTTCTAATAGACTAATAGTAGACTAACTTAGTAAACGACAAAAACTGATTTTTTCGAGATATCTTTGTAAAACTCTAAGTAGATTATAACTTAGTTTTATAGGTATTATAAGTACCTAATCTAAAGTAAAAACTATTCCTTATTAGTACCCCTTTTAATAGTAATACTTTTTATTTTCCTGTATAATAGATAACTATATAATATAAATTAAAAATTAATTAGGTTTTTATTAGGGGATTTAAAGATTTCTAGTAATACTTATAAATTAGTTTATTATTTAAGGTTTAGATATAGGTTAGTAATTTTTATATTATATAAAAGTTATAATATAGTTAGGATATTAATATATTTCTCTAGTATTTTACTAAGTATTATAAGAATCCCTATTATAGTATTTAGGCTTTCGAGAAGATTCGCTACTTTTATTAAAAGTTTAAGTAAATATTTACTAAGTTCTTTATTAAGTTTAAATTAGTTATAAGATAAATAGGGGGATATAACTAGGTAGGGGATATTAAGCTAAATTACCTCTATCTAGCTTTCTTTTATTAAATTTAGATAGTTATTATTAGTTATAATATTAGTTAAATAGACTATTATATTACTATCTAGTACTACTATATAATTATAATAGATTTCGAGATTTTTAATATAGAGTCGTAATACTATAGATAGCTATAGTTTTTTCCTTAGCTAGAACTAATAGTTAATTAGAATAGGGATATATAGATAATAGGTATAGGGGTAACTTATATTACTTTAGTACTAGTATAATACTACTATACTATTACCTTTTAATACTATAAAAGGTTAAATAAATATACTATTATAGCTAGTAAGTTTTAGTTAGTTCTTCTTATTAAAGTATATAGGTATAAGGGTATTGTGGTTAAAGGCTTAGTAAGGGAAGGAGTAATAGTAAAAGGTAGGTCTCTGTAAGTTGTAAGATTTTAACTTGGTAGGTTAACTAGTAGTAGCTATAAGAGGGCTTTTATCCTATAGTAGCTTGAGGCTACTATATTATGTGATCTATGTCTATTCCTAGCTATCCTGGTTTTCTGTATAGGCTATAAGGTATATCTTTATAACTATCCCCCTTTTTAAAGGTTTTAGGCCTTAAGGTTTATAAATACTATATGGCTACTTTTTGAAAAATTAGCTTTACTAGCTATTTGCTGATTGTTTGGCGATTGATAATAAAAAGGATTTTTTTTATATATGTATTAATATATAAGAGTTATTTTATACGTATATTAATATATAGGAGTTGTTTATCCTATATATGTATTAATATGTGAGGGTTATCTTACGCGTGTATTAATGTATGAGGGTTGTTTATCTTATATGTGTATTAATGTATAAGGTTCCCGTTGTTGTATTAAGTGAATAGTGTTTCCCGTGGGTGTATTAACCTACGAGGTTTTTCTAGTATATTAACTGGGATCTTTAGAGCTAAACCTAGGGTATCTGACCCCTTCTTGTATTAGTAATATTTCTATAGGGCTTCTTATTGTTAATTAGGTATATAGGGTTTCTCGTAGTTGATTAGACTACTGAGGTATTAGTGTATGTTTACTGGTAGGCTTTTCTAGGCCTTCTTATTAGTATATAACCCTAGGCTTTATATAGCTCTGGGGACTTCTTAAGCTTTTAGTGAGGTGTTTATAGTAAACTTTTATAGGGTAGTAGGCTATTTACTTTCTAGGGCTTTTCTAGGCCTACTATATAGCTTTAGGTTTTGTATAGCTTTAGGGACCTCTCGAGCTTTTAGTAAGGTATTTGTAGTAAACATACTAGTAGGTTATTTCTTAGGCTTAATATAGTTCTGGGGGACTTTTAGTAAAGTACTCTGTAAGGTATTTATAGTAAAGTTTTATAGGGTATTTTTACTATACTATGTAGCCTTAAGTTTTATATAGTTCTAGAGACCCTCTAGCGAGCTTTTGGCGAGGCGTTTGTAGTAATTACGCTAGTAGGCTACTTGCTTTCTAGGTATTTTTTCTATGTTATATAGCTTTAGGCTTTGTATAGCTCTAGGTCTTCGAGCTTTCGGCGAGGCGCTTATAGTAAACTCTTATAAGGTAGCTTAGTCTCTGGTAAAATGTATAGAATTCGTTGTAGTAATAAGTGGCTATAGTATAGCCTAACTTGTTATATGTTTCGTATAAGGGGCGTTTTTTAAAGCGTAACTTTTTCGTTAGGGGGCTTTTGATATCCCCACGGTATTCGGGCGCTAACCCCTCGGCGTTAGTAGTGCTCCCGATACTGCTAATAGATATATCTTGAGGCTTCTAAAGGGTTTCTTAGAGGTGTTTAGCTATTAGGGCTACTGTTCTAGGTACTTAGTTATTGAATTTCTAGTATTATAAATACTTCTGAAGTCTAGCTTTAAGGTAATAGAAGAAAGTGAAGGTATAAGGTCTCGATATTTCTATAGGGGTATTTAGGGCTTTATGAATAGCTAACTATTCGGCGTAAAACTTTAGTAGGGATTGACTTTTATGTTGAAGTATATGAAGTATGCTATAGAGGTATAGTTTTTGTAGTATAGGGTTAGTTAATAAATAGCGAGTAAATGCTATAAAGTTAGCTTATATAGGGTCTAGTAATAATGTATAGTAGTAGTTATGCTACTGGGTCTGGAGAGTATAGGAGAGTTTTGTTATAGTTTATTGAATCTTTTAGGTTTCTGAGGTTTGTAGTTATAATATATAGGTATCTGAAATTGCTGTTAACTAATTTTTGATTTTGTATAGGGTAGTACTTTTATAAAAGAAGCTATATAGGTAACTGGGGGGCCTCGAGTAATCTTTATAGTTATAAATTAATAGTATAGGGGTCGTTGTGTATTTGCCGCTTAAAAGCTAGGCTGATATTGTTTCTATAAAAGAGGACTATTGTTTGAGGAGGCATATAAGTATTGTTATAGTTGCTATTTGAGGTTTAGGTAGTATAGGGGTTATTATATATTTAGGTAATATAGTTGCTATATGTTTGGCAGGTGTTGTTGCTTGGGATGCTGAGTTTTCTACTAAGTATTTAGCGACTATTCGTCATAGAGCTATTACTAAAATCC
>RYZW01000456.1:0-12361 GCA_004367215.1 Colletotrichum trifolii
CTAGATTTATTATAGGGATTATTTTATAATATACTAAGAGAATATTTCTTCGAGGTCTAATACTAAGTAATAGACTTAATAGATAAAAGTTAAATCTAAGCTAGCTTATCTGTAACTAAAACACCTATTTTCCTTATCAAGGAATTTAGGGACAAATAGTAGTTTTATATAAATTATTATATTCTTAATAATATTAATACTTATAACTACTACCCCTTACTACTAATTAAAGAGATACTTTAGTTATTATCTAAAGTAATATAATTTATCAACGTTAATATCCGCGTAGCTTTTTATAACATTCGTATTATAGAGGGAAATAAGTATAAAACTACTTTTTAGACCTATTTTAGCTTATTTGAGTAGCTTATTACTCCTTTTAAGCTAACAAATATACTTATAACATTTTTATACTATATTAATAGTTCATTCTAAAATATTCTTAATAACTGTATTATAACTTACTTAGATAATATCTTTATTTATAGTTATAAGTTAAAATATAACTATAAAGATAAGGTTTAATAAATCTTCGAATAATTATAAAGAGCTAGTTTATATTTAGATTTAGAGAAATATAAATCCTTAGTAAAATAGATAAAATATCTAGGTTTTATTATTAAAATAAGGAAAGGTATCTACTATAGCCCTGAAAAAGTTAAAACTATATAGGAATAAGAAATCCCTCAGAATATCTAAAATATCTAGAGTTTTCTTAAATTCGCGAATTTCTATTATAATTTAATTATTTATATTTCTAGTTTAATATAGTTTCTTATATAACTAATATAGAAAAGAATACTATTTTACTAGGATATTATATACTAGTAAATATTTAAAAAGCTTAAACTTATATTTATCTTAGAATGAGTTATAGCTTAATAGGACCTAGAATAGTATATAATAATAGAAATAGATTATTTAGGAGTAGTATTAAGTAGGTATTTCTTATAAGAAAATAGGGATAGTATATTATAACTTGTTACTTATTATTTAGCTAGACTTATACTAGTTTAGTAGAACTATACTATTTCTAATAAAGAACTATTTATAGTAGTATTATACCTAAAAGTATAATTAGTAAAATTATAAACTATAGTAGAATCATTTATTATTCTTTCTAATTATAAGGTTTTAGAGTATTTTATAAGTTCTTAATTTATCTTAAAATAGTAAACTAAATAAATAGAATCTTTATTAGAGTTTAGTTTTATTTTAAAGTATTACTTAGGTTATTTTATAAAGTATTTTAATATTCTCTCTTAATAGAACTAAAATAATATAATAAAACTAAAACCTATAATATAAATCTTCTAGCTTCTCTAGGTTAATTATAAAGATAAAGAGAAGTTTTCTTTAGTATTTTTAATTTATAATATATAAATAGAGGGGAATTAAGAGGGAGCTATATAAATAAAAGATAACTACTAATATTACTAGTAAACTACTAGATAGATATATTATGTTCTAAAATACTATATAACTATTATTATAAAACTAGGTAATTATAATAATACTAGTATATAAGGTTTACCTAAATATTATTAACTAAATAATAAAGATATTCCCCCTAGAAGCTTTAATATAGATATAAATAGCTAATTATATAATAGGAAATAATAGTATTCTATTTTACTAAAGTTAAATCTAGGCTTTTAAATATAAGCTACTAATAACTATAATCCTCTGAAAAGTCTATAATTCCCTAGTCCTAAACTATTTTAATATTAATTCGATGTTTATAATACTTTTATAGGACTAGTATTAGGATAGTATATTAAGGGATATTAAATATTTTATATAAGTATATAATATTTACTAATATTTATATAAAGGATAGTAATACTATTAGGGCTTATTATAGTTTTCCCTAATTCTTAATAAGTTCTAATTATAAATTTCTATTAATTTTATAATAGAACTATTATTTACTATAAAAGGGGACTTAAGATTCTTTATAGTAATTATAGATTAATTATTAAAATATATCTAGTTAGAAGCTATAATATTTATAATTACTAAAGTTTACGTAGAAAGGTTCCGAGATATCTAGTAGTAGTTCTATAGCTTCCCTATATCAATTATTACTAACTATAGTTTAGATTAGGTTAGTATTTTATAGATATTATTATACTAGTTAATAAGGGTATATTAGTCTTTATTATTATTCTATTTTTAGATAAATAGTAGAATAGAGAGAGTAATACTTAAGATTTAGGGTTTTCTATAAGTATATATTATTTTCTTATAGCTAGACTAGCTAGTTTATATTACTACTTACTAATTAGAACTAAATAATAGGGATTCTTTAGTAATTAAAATAAACCTAAATAGGTTCCTAAATAGGTTTAATATTATACTTATTCTTTATTCTTAAATAGTAGAGTAAATTATATATTCTAGTTTAGGATAGGTTTTAGTTTTCTCATTTTACCTTAAAAATAGCATTACTATAGCTTAAGTAGTAATAGTATATATATAGTAATACGACGAGATAAGTATAAATAAGATATAATAAGTAGTTAAGAAGTTCTAAGTAAGGGATAAAGTATAGTTATTATTATACTATATTAAAATAAATTAGCTAAATAAGAAGCTTAATTAGGTATTATTTAAAATAAAATTATTAATATACTAAACTTGCTAAATATTATATTAGATATCTTTATAGGTATCTATTTAATATTCTATATTAACCTTTTTAAGTAGGTAGAAAATAGCTTATTACTATTATAGTAATATATGAATATATACCCTAATCCTATTTTAGTCCCTATTAAGGAAAATAGCGAGGTTTAAGAAAAATATAATATCGAGGAAATACTTATAATAAAGAAAATACTAAAATAAGAATATAACTATAATATACTAGGTAAAAAGAAAGGTTATAATACCCCAATATAGGAGCTTTTAGAGAGGTTTACTAATAATAAAACTATAATATAATTTAAGTTATAGTATAGGGATATTAGAGAGAATAATAACTTAATATTAATTTACTAATAATAAAAGACTGTATAAATTATATATTAAATAATATAATAACTTTAAAAGAATATATATAGCTAGTTACTAGACTTACCGCTAAAGTACTGAATAAATAAATGAAATAAAAAGATTAGTATTATTTTATTCTTCTTTATATTTATAGAATTCTCCTTTCCCCTCATTATCCTCCTCTTTTTCTTCCTTTTTATTATTAAGGATAATAAAAAGTAATACTTATTTATTAATAGGGTATTATTAGTACTATCAAGGGGCGGCGATTTAGTAGTAGTAATAAATAGGCGAATTAGTATTAATAAGGTTAAGGATATAGCTATAATATTAGTAAAGTATAATATAACTACTAGAATATATTATAATACTTTATTAAAAGAAAATTAGTATAATAAAAACAAAGAAAAAGAAAAAGAAAGATTTACTATTATTTATATAATATTACTAGAACTAGTAATAACTTACTTAGGGGTAAAAATAAAGGTAGGGGTAGGGATACTTTTAGTATAAAAAGAAAAAGTAGTAGGTATAGTAGTAATATAAATAAAAGCTACCTATTACATATAATAGAATCAATCATTATAGTACTAAACTATAGCGGAAAACTCTAGTAATAGAATAGTAATATAGTGATTTATAATATTACTTTTTTCTTAAGAAATAGTAACTATAAAGGTAATAATATAGTTACTATATATAATTATATAATTAAATTAGTAACTAATAATGCGTAGCTTAAAACTAGTAATAAAAAAGTAAAAGCTTTACTTATACTTACTTTTTAACTTCAAATATTCGTAATAGGATTAGCCACAACTTAATATATAAGTATAAATAATACTATTCTTATTTCTCTTAGAATAATAATTTAGGTAAATAGAGATAACTATATTAGGGGACTAGTTCTCCTTATTATTAGAATTATTTTTAATAATATAACTATTATAAGTATAAGTAATAGGCTTAGAAAAGGGATAGTAGTAAAAGGAATTATTATTAAGAAGTCTAGACATAGTAGTAGTAGTAATTAATATAGTAATAAATAAAATACGAGAAAAGGAAAGAGGGTAGAAAGGCGGCGAAATAGTAGTATTATAATAAGTATAGAATAGAGAGTTATGTAAATCTAGAGACAAGAAAGTAAAACTATATAAAGAGAAAAAAAAGGTTTCTTATAGATTAATAGAGGGGAGAGTATAGTATAGGATTACTTAAGATTACTTAAGGTAAATATAACCCAAATTTTCTTATTAGTAAAACTATTTAATATTAATGATACCTGAATTTTCTTATTAGTAGGATTATTTAATATTAATAGTATCTAGGGAAAGTATTTTAAGTAGATTTTCCTTATTAATTAGACTAACTTAGCTAGTTTAGTATTACTAGTATATTATAAAGCTATTAATATTACGTATTATTATAATAATAGGGTAGATAAGTAGTAAGGCGTATATTATAAACCTAAGCTTTAAGGTTTATAGAAAATATCACTGTTAGGGTTTTATATAACTACTACCCTCATAGTCTAGTAAAGAGTTTTCACCTTAAGTATGAACTCTTCAAGTTTATTATCATACTATTAAGGTACTACTAAAATACTTCTCATAGCTAGCTTCTAATAGAAAAATAAGTATTACTAAATAAAATATAAATAATAATAATAGTTTCCTTCTATAAAGTTCCTAGAATAAGAATTTCTATTCTTTTATACTTTAAATATTTTCTAATATCTTATTTACTTTATAGCTAAGATTTTTTATTAAAAGTCTTAATATCTATATCTAATATTTTAAATATTTTCTAATATCTAATTTACTTTATAGCTAAAGTTTATTATTAAAAATCCTAATATCTATATCTTAGAATCCTTGAAAAAACTGAATTTATAAAACTTCCTCTAGTTAACTACTTATATAAATCTATAACTATAAATAAAGATATCTTAAATATCTTAAAACATCTTAAAATAACTAAGAAGTACTAGCTAAGAAAGTAGCTTTAAATATTAATCTTCTAATTACTCTAGTATAATATTTTATTTATCTTTTATATTTAGCTTTTTCTAGAGATACCTAAATTCTTTACTTTCTTATATTTTTATCTATATAAATAAAATTATAGAAGAACATAGTAAATAACTCTAGAAAAATATTAATATGAATTTTATAGTTTTAAATACTTTATAAAACTTAGGAGTAACTACTATATAGATATAATACTTCAAATTACTATAATTACTTCCTATTATATTGACTATTTTACTAAACTTTTCACTTAAACTTAGATAAATAACTAGACAAATTTTAAATACCTTTCCTATAGTTATTTATTCCTATAACTGTGAAGAGATTTTATCAGAATTAAACTATTTAAAGTTATTTTATAAAAAAGCTAAATCTCTATTAAAAAGGAATATTTTATTAAAAGAAATATTATAAATTACTATAATTGTATTTGAGAATAGGTTCTATATTCAATATTAGTTAATTAAAATATATCTAACTAAAAAACTAATACAAATATACCTCTTAAAAGAAACTAGCTAGTTATATTTGAATTTTATAATGATAATTAGAATCAAATATTTATTACTATGAAAATATAGAAGTAAGCTAAGTCTAACTTTATAGTATTATCTTTTTTAGTAATTTTATAAAGTTTCTAATATAGTAATATTAGCTTAAAAAGTATATTGGTACTTAGTTATAAAAGAATACTATAATTCATAGGGCTTCAAGCTAGAAATTATAAAATATCTTACTCCTTTATTTTATAGCTTTCACGTAAACTCTAATAATTATTCTAAAATACTAGGTATTTCTATTTTAGTCTTAAGCATATAGAATAAATAGTTTAAGGTATATATTTTAAGAAGTAAAATATAATTTCAACTTCTTACACTTGGAGACCTTATTATTATACTTAAAAACCTTAGTATTAATACTATACTAATATTTAAAGAATGAAATAAAACTCTTGAATACCCCTATTATTATAGCTTTAATATATTTAACGAGATAGAAATCTTTAGAATAATTAAGAATTCTATCTATAAATATTAAAATTGAAGTATAACTACTATAGTTCTAGTAATATAAGTAGAAGTTAAGAATAATATATTCCTTAGAAGTAGTATACGAAATACTTTTATATTTTATAAAATAGATTTTTCGTTTAGCTTTACTAATACTATATACTTTATATACTCCTTGAATAAACTAATAACTAGTATATTTTAAATAGCTATTAATAATCTAAATATTTTATATAATAAAAATAAAATAATCTAGAAGTTTCCTACTAGGATATTTTAAATATTAGTATTAGAGTTATTTATTATTTTATAGGGGGTTTTGAATAGTATCTATAATATATTACTAGTACTAGTAATATCTAGGAGAAAACTTATACTATATTACTTATATAGCTAAAGTAGTTAATCAAGTAATATCTAGGAGAAAACTTATATTATACTCACTATATTACTAAAATAGTTATTTTCTTATAAAGTATATAGTATTTGAGGACTTATTAGTTATATTAAATATTAATAACTATACTTTTAGAGTAATTACTTCTCTATAGTTAAAATAAGCAATCTAGCCTAATATCTTACTAGTAGCTTTACTTTTATAATTACTAAAAAGAAATAAGATTTATAACTAGAATAATATAAAAAGTAATATTATAGAAATATAACTTGATATTTTTACTTTTAGTAATCTTAATAAAAATCTTAGTATCTCTATAACCTTTAATGAGTATAAACCTCATATTATACTAAATATAATCTCTTATAAAAGATTTTTAAAAAGTTATAAAATATATTATATCCTAGAAAACATAAACTAAAATACCTAAATCGAGGATAAAAGAATCTTGGAAAAAGTATTACTAAAATTCCTCTCAATAGTATACTTATTACGTAGTATTATAGCTAATTTAGCTAGAAAGCTAGTTATATAACTATTATTATCTAAGACTTTAAACTTTTCTCAAGAAATTTAGATCTGGAATTAATAACTATTAAATCTTTTCTTTAGTTAAAATATTTAATACTTAGTTTTTATAAACTCATTAGAGGTATGTATAGTAATAGTATACTAATACATAACTTAGCTTATCTTTTAGAAGGTATAAAAACTTATTTAAACCTTAGAATTATCTCTTACTATTTAAAATATTTGAAATAATAGTAGGGGTTTCTATTAAGATATTAAAACTACTATAACTTATTTTCTTATACTAAAAAACCTCTGGGAAATACTATATAACCCCTATAATAATTAAGATAGTTTTATCTAGAAATATTAAATCTAA
Source organism: Colletotrichum trifolii (assembly GCA_004367215.1). Classification (NCBI taxonomy): domain Eukaryota; kingdom Fungi; phylum Ascomycota; class Sordariomycetes; order Glomerellales; family Glomerellaceae; genus Colletotrichum; species Colletotrichum trifolii. The sequence continues at coordinate 7,324 of RYZW01000456.1, forward strand.
ATAGCTATAAATTATAAATATATAGCTTTATATAGAAGACTTAATCAGTAAATAGGCTCATGAAATTATAAGATTATTAATTTAAAATACTTTAGTAATAGAAAGAATATAATTTACTATTTAAGTTTTATATATAGTAATTTATTATTTCTAAAATTCTATCTTAATTATTCCTTCTATAGTAAAATATTTAAGTCTAGAAATCTAGAATATCTTATTTCGTTACTTTTACTCTATACTTAGAATAGTATCTAAGCTCTTTACTTTATATATAGATTTAACTATAAAGTTTACCTAATAACATTATTCATACTAATACTAGCTCGTAACTAGTTAAAATAGTAATAGAATTACCTATTATTATAGATAATTATCCCGCTTAATATAGTAGTTTAACGTCTAGCTAGCTCTTACTATTATAGTAAGAGTAGTAGGTTCGAATCCTATAGTAGGTAAGCGTAACTAGTAAGTATATATATATATATACTTTCCGATTATATAAACTATATATAGTAACTACTACTAGCTATCGGCTCTTACTACTTACTATTAATAGCTAGCGACTATTAATAGCTAGCGATAAGTATTATAGCTAGCTAGTATTAGTATTATATAACTCTAATCCTTAAAAGGTAACTATAGCGGATATAAGTATATATATACCTTCTATTTATTAGCTATTATATTAACTAACTACATTTACTACTTAAGGTTTTCTCTATTTAAATAGTTCCTCAGTACTAGTAGTATCTATAGGGTAAATAAGGTAAGAGCTAATAACTAGGTATAACTACCTTTAAAGGGTCCCGGAGAGGCATATAACTTTAAATAGATCAGAGACCTTCAATATAACCACTATTATAGATAATTATACCCCTAGTTTTAATATTTAACCCTATAATAATAGAAAACCTTATAATAATAATTAGGGAAAACTTTACTTAAGCTAAAGTTTAGTATATATAGCTAAAGGTAACTACTAAAGTAATAAAATTAAAAACCTTTATAAACCTCTTAAAAATAAAATAAAATAGAACGCCTATAAAAGCTAGGTATTCTATAACCTATTACCCTTCTATATCTAAACTATCTTTAATAAAGTCTAATAACTAGAGTAATAGTATACTATACTTTTATAATAGAACTAAAATCTCCTCAAAATCTATATAACTACCTATAAGAAAAGAACTATAGAATAAATATACAAATATCTAGCTATAACTATTATAACTAAAACTATTATTTTATTAAAATAAGCTTTAATAAAATCATCCTAGGTATTATAATTAATAAGTAACTTATAGATATTCAAAAGAAGATTATCTAGCTAACCTATAACTTATTATACTAAACTAATAATATTAGAAACTAAGTATTAATTAAGTAATACCTTAATATTAATATACTACTATAATACTAGTTACTAGATACCTTAGAATATTATAGTAATATAATTATAGAAGTTTCAAAAACTATCTAGCTTTACTAGAAATATCTATATTTATATAAGTATTATTTCTAAGTTAGCTATACCCGATTAATATATCAAGATCATTTACTAATAAAAGTAAGCTAAATCCTACCATATTTATATAGAAATTATAAGTTAACTTATATTAGTAGTAGAGAACTTTTATATTAGTAGTATAAAATCTTATTTTAGGGGTAGAAAAAGTTTAGTTAATAAAAATATCAAAGTTACGGATATCGAGGTTATAATTTAAATAGAGTACTTATAGTTAGTAGTAATTAAATATCTCGAGATATTCAAATTATATATAGCTATAAAAGCGTGAAGGTGTGAAGGTGTAAAAGTATAAGGTTATCGCGGAAGGAGTTATCGGTTATTTGTTATTAAAAAGGTTAATATAAGGTAAGTATACTAGCTATAGCTACGAAAGGTTTAGCCCTAGATTAACTAGGAGCTAACTATAGTAGTTAGTAGGGGGAATAAGAAAGCTAAAGTTATACTTTAGAGGGCAATATATCTACTAATAGTCGTAGTAGAGAGCAAGCTATTAGCCCTTCCTATCTAGAATATTTTATGATATATCAAAGTAATATTTTAGAAGTATAAGTTATTTCTAATACTAAAATAGTTATAGAAATTTATAACTTATACTACTACATTATCTTCTATATAGTCGTACTAGTATTATAATTCTTTACCTATATATTCAAAAATTTAACTTATTAGATAAATTTAGTTTAACTATTTACATTAGTAGTTTTAAGTTTTTAATGTATAGAAGTTATAGAAAACTATATAAATCCTTAAGCTTTTCTCTATGAAATCTATAAGATTTCTTATATAAACCTCTTTAGTAGTATTTACTAAGAGTTATTAATCTTCTTTATAATTAACCCTTTTAGGGGTAGAGTTTTTAAAATTACCTAATTTAGGTATTTTATAAACCTATTAGTATTACTTAGTTTTGAGAAAGTTACTTAAAAGTACTCTTGAAAAGAACTCTAAAAAGAAGTTTTAGTAAATAGTTACTTTAGGGTTAAAGTAATCCTATAAGTTATAAGCTTTAGTTTTTACTTAAAAAGTTTATATTAAATAAGCTACTAATTAGTTCCCTTAAGAACTAAAAAAGAAAGGTTTTTAATAGATATCTTAGTATTTAAGATACATAGATTCAGCGTAATATATACTTTTAGCCTAATAGCTTTTTAGTATTATAAGATTCTTAATTATTATACGTAATTAGGAAGTAAAATCTAGTATATATTCTATATATCTAAATATAGCTACGTATACTATATAAGGTTCTTTTTTTAGTAATTTAAATAAGGCGAGGCCTATAGAGATAGTACTACTAGCTAAGGTTTACCCGGCGAAAACTCTACTTCTTCAACGTATTATTCCTAATAATTAGTAAATAATTTTAATATATTAAATATAGCGAATATATAAGTAATACTTATATAGATATTAATCTTTCTAGTATAACTAGATAGTTTTTCAAATCCTTATAATTGTATTCTTATAATATTCTAAAGCATCTAGTAACTAGGATTATAATAAAGTATTTAGTTACTTTTACTTTATACTTAGAATAAAATCTAAGCTCTTTACCCTATATATAGATTTAACTATAAAGTTCAACTAATAAAAGTATATATACTAAAACTAGCTTATAACTAGTTAAAATAGTAATGGAATTACTTATCATTATAGATAATTATACTCCTAGTTCTAATATTTAACCTTATAATAACAGAAGACTATATAGTAATAATCTATATAAGAGAAGTTTTATCTAAAACAAAGTTTAGTATATATAGCTCAAAGTAACTACTAAGATTATAGGGTTAAGAATTTTTATAAACTTCTTAAAAATAGAATAAAATAGGATACTAAGAACTAGGTATTCTGCAATTTATTATTTTTCCATATCTATTATAATAGAACTAAAATCTTCTTAAAATCTATATAGCTACCTATAAAAGACGAACTATAGAATAGGTATAGAAATATCTAGCTATATCTATTATAACTAAAGTTATTACTTAATTAAAATAAATTTTAATCAAATCCCGAATATTGTAATTAATAAGTAATTTATAAATATTCAAACAAATATTATCTAGCCAACTTATAATTTATTATACAAAACTAATAGTATTATAGACCAGGTATTAATAAAGTAATACCCTAATACTAATATATTACTACAATATTAGTTACTAGATATTTTAAAATATTATAGTACTATAATTATAGAAACTTTAAAAGCTATTTAGCTATACTAAAAATATCTATATCTATATAAGTATTATTTATATATCAGTTATATTTAATATATTAAGATTATTTACTAATAAGAATAAGCCAAATCTAATTATACTTATATTTAATTACTTTTACTCTATACCTAGAATAGTATCTAAGCTCTTCACTCTATATATAGATTTATCTATAAATTTTACCTAATAATAGCATTAATACTAATACTAGCTTACAACTAGTTAAAACAGTAATAAAATTACCTATTATTGTAGATAATTATGCCCCTAGTTCCGATATTTAACCCTATAGTAGTAGAAGACCTCGTGGTAACAATTAGGGAGAACCTCATCGAAACTAGCTAAGGTTTAACATATGTGGCTAAAAGTAACTACTAAGGTTATAGGGTTAAGAACCTTTTTAAACCTCTTAAAGATAGAATAAAACAAAACACCTACTTCAAAATACAAAAGCTAAGTATTCCGTAATCTATTACTCTTCTATAACCTTTATAATAAAATCGAAATCTCCTCGAAATCTATATAGCTACCTATAAAAAGATAACTATAAAATAAATATAGAAATATCTAGCTATAACTATTATAACCAAAGCTATTAATATATCAAACTAAACCATAATAAAATCATTCCAAATACTATAATCAAAAAATAGCTTATAAATATTCAAAAGAAAATCATCCAGCTATCCCACAAACTACTATACTAAACTAATAATATTAGTAACTAGGTATTAATTAGATAATACCCTAATATTAATACTTTACTATAATATTAATTACTAGATACCTTAAAGTATTATAATACTATAATTATAGAAGTTTTAAAAGCTATCTAGCTAAATTATACTAGAAATATCTATATCTATATAAGTATTATTTATAAATTAGCTATATTTAATATATTAAGATTATTTACTAATAAGAATAAGCCAAGTCCTACTATACTTATATAGAAATCATAAGTTAACTCGTATTAGTAGTAGAGAACTTTCGTATTAATAATATAAAATCTTATCTTAGAAGTAAGTAAAGCTTAGTAGAGATATTAAGGTCGTAGATATTAAGGTTATAATTTAAATAGAGTATTTATAGTTAGTAGTAATTAAATATCTCGAGATATTCGAATCATATATAGCTATAAAAATGTGAAGGCGTGAAGGTGTAAGGTTATCGTAGAAGGAGTTATCGGTTATTTGTTATCTGCGAAAAGGTTAACGCGGGGCAGGTATACCAGCTACTATAGCCGCGAAAGGTTCAGCCCCGGATTAACTAGGAGCCAGCTATA
>RYZW01000456.1:12378-28290 GCA_004367215.1 Colletotrichum trifolii
GGGGGGGGGGGGGGGCGGGAAAGCTAAAATCGTACTTTAAAGGGTAATATATCCACTAATAGTCACAATGGAAAATAAGCTATTAGCCCCTCCCTTATATTTATATAAAATTACAAATTAGTTTATATTAATAATAGAAAACTTTTATATTAGTAATATAAAATCTTATCTTAAAAGTAAGTAGAACTTAGTTTATAATAAAGATATTAAAATTATAAATATCGAGGTTATAATAAATACTTAAATAGAATACTTATATTTAGAAATAATTAAATACCTCGAGATATATAAATTATATATAGCTATAAAACTATAAAAGTATAAATATATAAAATTATTATAAAAGAATTATTACTTATTTATTATTAAAAAAATTAATATATTATAAGTATACTAGCTATAGCTATAAGGGGTTTAATTTTAGATTAACTAGGGACTAGCTATAATAGTTAGTAAAGGAGTAGGAAGGCTAAGGTTATATTTTAGGAAGTAATATATCTATTAATAGTTATAGGAAAAAGCGAGCTATCAGCGCTTCTTATAATAAAATATTAATATTAGAATATTATCTATTTAATACTTAATTACTAATATTATGAGCTTAATCTAGTAACTTACAAGATAACTAGATAATTCTCTTTTAAAGATGTATAAAATACTTATTAATTATAATATTTAGAATATATTTATTAAAACTTAGTTTAATATACTAATAGTGTGAGTTATAATAATCTTAGCTATACATCTCTATATTTATCTTATAATAACTTTTTTATAAGTAAATATATAGATTTCAAGGAGATTTCAGTTCTCTTATAAAAATTATAGAAGAGTAATAAATTATAGAATACTTAGCTTTTATATCTCGAAATAGGTATTCTACTTTATTCTATTTTTATGAAGTTTAAAAAAGTTCTTAACTTTATAATTTTAGTAGTTATTTTTAGTTATATATATAAAGTTTTAGTTTGAAGAAAGCTTCCCCTAAATAAGCTACTACTATAAAGTCTTCTACAACTATAAAGTTAAATATCGGAACTAGGGGTATAAGTATCTATAATAATAAGTAACTTTACTATTATTTGAACTAGTTATAAGCTAGTATGAGTATAAATAATATTATCGGGTAAGGTTTATAGTTAAATCTATTTATAGAGTAAAAAGCTTAGATACTATTCTAGGTATAGAGTAAAAATAACCAAATAATTTATTTTATATAAACAATATTCTTTTCTTATATTATAAAATAACAGGAAAGGCTAATAGCTTGCTCTCTATAATAACTACTAGTAGATATATTACCCCCTAAAATATAGCTTTAGCTTTCCTACCCCCCTACTAACTACTATAGCAAGTTCCTAGTTAATCTAAAACTAAACCCCTTATAATTAAAATAGCTAGTATATATAACCCGTATTAACTTTTTATAAATAGTAAATAACTAATAACTCTTTTTATAATTACTTTATAGCTTTATATACTTATACTCTTATACTTTCACACTTTTATACCCTCATACCTTTATACCTTTATAGCTATTAATATATAATTCAAATATCTCAAAATATTCAATTACTACTAACTATAAATATTCTATTTAAAAGGGGCTAATAGCTCGCTCTCTACTATAACTATTAGTAGATATATTACCCCCTAAAGTACAACTTTAGCTTTCCTATTCTTTCTACTAACTATTATAACTAATCCCTAGTTAATCCGGGGCTAAACTCCTCGTAGTTATAGTAGCTAGTATACTAACCCCGTATGAACTTTTTCAATAATAAATAACTAATAACTTTTTCCGTAATAACCTTATATCTTTATACTTTTATACTATTAAATCTATATATAATTCGAATATCTCGAGATATTTAATTACTACTAACTATAGGTACTCTATTCGAAAATTTACTATAACCTTAATATCTATAGTTTTGATATCCCTACTAAACCTTACCTACCCCTAAGACAAAACTTTATACTACTAATATAAAGGTTCTCTATTACTAATATAAACTAACTTATAATCTCTATATAAGTATAGTAAGACTTAGCTTACTCTTATTAGTAAATAATTTTAATNGACTTAGCTTATTCGTATTAGTAAATAATTTTAATATATTAATTAAGTATAACTAATATATAAATAATACTTATATAGACGCGGATATTTTTTAGTATAGCTAGATAGCTTTTAAAACCCTTATAATTATAGTATTATAATACTCTAAAATATCTAGTACTTAATATTATAGTAAAATATTGATATTAAAGTATTATCTAATGAATACCTAGTTACCGATATTATTAGCTTAGTATAGTAATTTATAGAATACCTAGATAGTTTTCTTTTAAATATCTATAAATTACTTTTTAATTATAGTATTTAGAATAATTTAATTAAAGCTTAGTCTAATATACTAATAGCTTTAATTATAATACTTATAGCTAGATATTTCTATACTTATCTTATAGTTATTTCTTTATAAGTAGCTATATAGATTTCGAGAAGATTTCAGTTCTATTATAAAAGTTATAGAAAAATAATAAATGATAGAATAACTAACTCTTATATCTTAAAGTAAGTACTCTATTATATTCTATTTTTAAGAAATTTAAAAAAGTTCTTAACTCTATAATTATGATAATTACTTTTAGTTATATATATCAAGTTTTAACTAGTTTTAATAAAGTTCTCCCTAACTATTACTACGAAGTTTTCTATTACTATAGGGTTAAATATTAGAACTAGGGGTATAATTATCTATAATAATAGGTAATTTTATTACTATTTTAACTAGTTATAAGCTAGTATTAGCATCAATACTATTATTAGGTAAGATTTATAGTTAAATCTATTTATAGGGTAAAGAGCTTAGATACTATTCCAGGTATAGAGTAAAAGTAACTAAATAGATATTCTATTTAAATATTTATTATAATCTTAATATCTATAACTCTAATATCCCTATTATAAACTAAGCCCTACCTACCCCTAAAGAAAGCTTTATACCATTAATATCAAAGTTCTTAATTACCAATATAAACTAACTTATAATCTCTATATAAGTATAATAAAACTCAGCTTATTCTTATTAGTAAGTAATCTAAGTATATTCAACATAGCTAATATATAAATAATACTTATATATATACAAATATTTCTAGTATAACTAGATACCTTTTAAAACCTCTATAATTATACTATTATAATACTCTAAAGTATCTAGTAACTAGTATTGTAGTAAAGTATTAATATTAAAATATTATCTAACTAATACCTAATCTCTAATACTATTAATTTAGTAAAATAGTGTATAAGATAACTAGATATTTCTATATTTACCTTCTAATTATCTTTTCATAAATAGCTATATAGATTTTAAAGAGATCTTAGGTTTATTCTAAAAGTTAGGAAAAAGTAATAGATTATAGAATACCTAGGTTTTATATCTCAAAACCAATATTCTATTTTATTCTATTTCTAAGAAACTTAAAAACGTTCTTAATTTTATCATTTTAGTAGTCATTCTTAGCTCTATATTATAAGCTTTAGTTTTAATAAAGCTTTCCTTATATAGACTATTTTTACGAGGTTTTCTATTACTATAAAATGAAATATTAGAACGAAGAATATAAGTATCGATAATAATAAGCAATTTCATTACTACTTTAACTAGTTATAAGCTAGTATTCATACGAATACTATTATGAGGTAAAGTTTATAGTTAAATCTATTTATGAAGTGAAGAGTTTAGATACTATTCCAGGTATAGAGTAAAAGTAACTAAACATTATAAAGTAACTAAAAACGTATTCTTAGGATTCTTAAAAGTATAAACTATACTTATAGATTGGAAGATTAAAACCTTATTAAGTATTTTTCAGGAGTTTAAAAAGTAAAAGATTATAAGTATTATAAAACTTACTTAGTTTATAGTATATATATTAATGAAACTACTTAATAGTTTAGTTTTAAGTATAGTTTAACCTTAATAATATTATTTCTAATAATATGTTCTACTATAAATAGTAATTAAACTACATATCAAGAGATTTATACATACTAGATAAAACTCAATTTAATCTTAAGATTTCAATCATAATATAACTAGATATCTTACCTATATATCTTCTGTTTTTAAGATATTTTATACATCCTTCTTAAATAAACTAAAATATTATAAACTATAAAATTTAGTATTTGTATAAGATAAGATTCTTAGTACTATAATCTAGAAGTTTAGGGAGTATTTAGAAGAAATTTCAAAAGCTTTCAATTATGAGAATTTCATTTTGTATAAGCTATTACAAAAACTATAGATTGAATTGTAACTATATTTTTTTATTTAGAAAACTAATCTAATAGAAAACTATTTAATAAAAGACTATTATAATATTAATGATAGAAATAGAGGTTCTTAGTTCTAAATATGCCTTAAAAAAGCTTGAATAGTAAAAGAACTACTTTAAGATATTAAGTTTAAGCTTAGAGATATTTAAAGAATCTATTATGATAACTACTAATTTTTAGACTAGTCATTTCAGATAGTAAATACCGATTTCTTAAACTTGAATATATAACTCTTTAATATATATAGTTATACTAAGAGTATTTAAAGAATAGTCTTAAAGTAATCTATATATTTATAGATTTAATACTAGTAGATAAACGTATAAAGGTTTAATTGGAATAACGTTTAACAAATTTAGAGTATTTCTTGATTTTATAGTTCTGTAGATGATATTCTCTAGATTAGTTGAAATAAATATAGAGGTTTCTCAAAGTAATTACTATTTACTTAAACAATATATGTAAGTAATCTAGATATTTACTTTACTTATTGGTAAAATATTTTGATAATAGTAATATATTTCAAAGCAAATAGCGAAACTCTTTAAGTTATTTTTACAAAATAAAACTCTCTAATTAAATTTATATTTAACTTAAAATAAACTATTTAAATTTAAAACTTTAAGTAAATATAAAAGACGTGATAATTGCAATAAATGTGAATTTAGAGAAGTATAGAAAATGAATTATAACTTCTAAGAATAAGAGTAAATATAAGAGCTTCTGGTAAAAGTAGAACGAAACTACTATATCTAGTAACTAGAACACTAGAACTAAAACTATAATTTCTAAATTCCCATATAATTAACTAAAGTATAATATTTTAACTAATAAGAAACCTAGTTAAGGTTACTAAAAGCTTAGAAATATAACTAGTAGAAAATAACTAGATAAGTAGTGTTATTTATAGTATTTGAATAATAGAGAATTATATGATGATTAGAATTTTAGAAGTAGAGTTAGAGATACTTCTATTCTTAAGGAAAACTAATTTAAATTCTTTTTATTATTCTGATTATAATTTAAATTGAAATAGTTTCTTATTTAGTTATTTTTACTCTATACTTAGAATAGTATGCAAGCTTTTTACTTTATAAAAAGATTTAACTATAAAGTTTACTTAATAATATTATTTATACTAATATTAACTTAAAACTAGTTAAAATAGTAATGAAATTACATATTATTATAGATAATTATACTCCCAATTCTAGTATTCAACTGTATAGTAATAGAAGACCTCGTAGTAATAATTTATATAGGGAAGGCTTTATTAAAACTGAAGCTTAATATATATAGCTAAAGGTAATTACTAAAAATATGGAGTTAAGAATATGTTTAAACTTTCTAAGAATAGATTAAAACAAAATACCTATTTTAAGATATAAAACCTAAGTATTCTATAATTTATTACTCTTTATAACCATACTTATAAAATAGAGCTAACATCTTCTTAAATGTATATAACTATTTATAACAAGATAACTATAAGATAAGTACAGAAGTATCTAGCTATAACTATTATAGCTAAAGCTATTAGTATATTAAACTAGGTTCCAATAAAACTAGTCTAACTACTATATTTTATAAGTAATTTATAGATATTTAAAAGACACTTGTCTAGTTATCTTATAAGTTATTATACTAAGCTAATAATATTAGAAACTAGATATTAATTAAATAATACATTAATATTAGCATTTTACTATAATACTAGTTACTAAATACTTAAGAATATTATTATAATATAATAAAAAGGTTTTCTAAGTTATCTAGTTATACTATTAATATCTATATTTATATAAGTATTAATTTTATATTAGTTATCTTTAATTAATATATTAAAAGTATCCACTAATTAGAATAGGCTAAGTCTTACTATACTTAGATTGGAATTATAACTTAGTATATATTAATAGTAGAGAACGTTTATATTAGTAATATAAAGTTTCGTCTTAGGAGTAAGTCAGGTTTAGTAGGGATATTAAAGTTATAGATTTCAAAATTATAATCAATATTTAGCTAGAGTACTAATAGTTAGTAGTAATTGAATATCTTGAGATCTTTGAATTATATATAGCTATAAAGATATAAGGGTATAAAGGTATAAGGTTATTATAGAAGGAGCTATTAGTTATCTATTATTAGAGAGGTTAATACATAGTAAATATACTAGCTATAGCTATAAGGGGTTTAGCTCTAGATTAACTAGGGGCTAGCTATAGTAGTTAGTAGGTGGGTAGGAGGGCTAAAGTTATACTTTAGGGGGTAATATATCTACTAATAGTTATAGTAGAGAGTAAGCTATTAACTTTTCCCTAGTTCTTCCATATTATTTATTCTTTTAATTAAAAAGTAAGACTTAATCCCAAAATCTTAGGTTAAAGTATTTGTTTTATTATCATCTAAAATCTCAAAAGTTTTTAGATGTGTTTTAAATATTTTATCAATCTAATTTAAAACTAAAATATATATTACTTCATAATTAGTCTTTTACTAATAATAATAGTTAAAAAAGGATTCCTTTTAAAACATTTATGTTATAGAGGAACGACTTTTAAGATAGAATAAAGTTTAAATAATAAATAGTATAAGGAATAGTTTAAATAAGTTATATATTACTAATTTGCTTTATATAGAAATAACTAACTTTGTACTTTTCTATAGTTCTATTTAAATTTCCTTTTGTTAGAAAACTTAAATTTAGTTAAAATATTGTTAGAAATAATACATTTCTTATTTAGTTTAATAAGTTAATAGTTTGTACTTTTTAGCTAGTATCTAAGATTATTAGTTTTAGAAAAGGTTTCCTAATTTCTAATATAAATATATTTCCTAGTTGATTGAGATATAATTTTTGTATATTTTCTAGGAAATTTAATCAATTCATTATTGTTATTCTCTTTTTTTCCTCTTGATCTATAATAGACTTAAGCTTTGTTTCCTTATACTTAGCTATACAATTACTAGTTAGGTCATTTTCTTTATTTTTAAAAAGATATTCAAGAGTAAAGATCTTTCTAACGTAATTCTAAAGATATTTAGAACTAGTTGAAATAGTAGATTTCTTTACAATAATAGTTAATTTCTTGATAATACTATTCAGTTTAGGTCTATCAATCCTTTTAAATAGTAGAGATAGTAATAAATAGTTTTTCAAATTGGGGAATTTAGTAAAATAAAACTAAACATTAAAAATATGAGGCTATAAGTATTTACGCTATAGTAGTACTCGACTTACTATTAAATATTGTCTAAAACATTCTGCTCTATTCTTTTATGAAGTACTTGATAGTAATTAACTTTGTGATTCGTAATTATTTATATAAGCCTATATTATAAGAATATCCTAATAATTACTAATTACAGTATTCTAGAACTATATTTAGTACTATAAAAGAAAACTTCTATTCTATCTTTTAATATATATTTCAATTAACTAAGTATAATATTCATTTACTCCATACAACTATTTTTTACTCTTTTATTCTATTTTCTCTTCCTCTAAAAGTATCTAGTATATATACTTTTAATATAAAATATTATCTTACTAGATATAAGCTATATACCTACTTATCCTTTATAAAGTTTTAAGTTTAGGGTATTGTTTTTTATATTATTCTATTAAAGCTTAAGATATACTCTATTGAATTAAGCGAAACTCGATAACTAAATTATCTGATATATTCCGAAAACTTCGACTATTTATATCAGCTAATACAATATCCACTATAAGAATATCATATATATTTACTTACCCGAACCTCTTTCTTTTAACTTATTAGTAGCCCTAGAGTTACTATTTCGACATTACTCTACTATTTGTATAGAGTACTTATTAGACTTATTCGAATTAAACCGAAATCGATATTACGAAAATCGAACTATTAATCTACTATCTTAGTATTACTACTACCATTTAGTAGTATTTTTAGCCTTTAAAAATCCAATTTATTATTCTAGTAATACTACTTAGCTATCGAGTAGTACTTAGGCTATTTACTAATTTTCTACATTGGTAATACTACTTAGCTATAGACTAGTATGTTAGTTTATTTATAACTAAAGATCTTAGCTATTTATAGAGCTTTTTAGCTATTCATTTCGCTATATTTATAGCTATAACTAATACTGTTAAAACTATTACAAGCTATTTAATACCTGAAAATAAAAGTTTATAAGGACTGAAATCTAGTCTACTTAGTTTTACTCCTTAAAACTCTATTTTAAGCTTCTGAAATTATTTGATTTTTTCGAAAACGAGGAAACCTATAAGGCTATTTCAGAATCATGGAAAATTCAAGTTCTATTACTTATTTAGTAAAATATTATAATAAAACTATTAAGTTTTATTTTTAATTCCTAGGATTTCTATATAGCTGTCTATAAAAAGCTAAGCCTAAACTATAATTTAGCTAAAAAGAACATAAATACTATTTACTTAGAACTAGGGAATAAAAGAGATATTCTCGTAAAAAGCGTAGAAAGTCTACTTCAAAGTAGTATTAGGAGCTTACTAGTAGTTTACTAGTACTTAGATTCTTAAATATAATTATTAATATTTAAATAGAGCTAGAATTAACTATTTAGGTATAACTTATAATATTACCTCCTCTTTATTTGTAGTATATTAAGGATGCTTTTTTAAGGTTTCTATTATACTTATTAATTAGTCTAAAATATACCTTAAATTAATCTAATACTTCTATCTTTTATATTATACTCATTATTTCTTATATGATATTTATAAATCCTTTCTATTTAATCAAAGTTTGCTAATACTACCCCCCATCTACTAGTACTATCTTACTACTAGGATGTTTTTAACTTCTTATTCTACTTCACTATTATTATATTATTAACTATAAGTAGTAATTAAGGGTTTATAACCTCTTACCTAAATAAAAGGTTACTAGTTACTTTCTAAAAAAGATTAATATAGACATTAGGATAGACTATTCTAGGTATATTTAACTTAATAATATATACTATAATAACCTTTATAACCTTATATTTATAGTATAACTAGTCTAGCTTTTTACTTAGCTATAGTAACTTATAGTTTGAGATATTTAGCTATACCTTATCGCCTACCTAATACTTATCCGCGGGGTACTAGTACCTATTAACTAAAACCTTATTCTACTATAAAACTACTAGTGTTTTAGCTAAGATAAATCCTTTAATATGTTTCATCTTATCAACTAGTAGCTAAGTAGTAGCTTCACTTTGAGATATTATCTTTCCTATATGTTTAATAGTAAATATAGGGTTAATATAATAACTATACTTTATAAAGAATAATATAGCTTTAATACTAAATTTATACCTATTCTATAAAGTAAATTATATAGTAAGTATTAAATTTCTTTAGTTATCCTAGGACTAGTTTATATATATTTATAGTATAACTTAAATCTCCTAGTTCTAGTATTCTATTCTCTTTTTAGTTTAAAAGTAGTAATTAGTACTAAGTAGTTATATTACTCCGATGAAATAGTAAAACTCTTTCTAAAACTTACCTATTTAATTTAAGTTATAATTATTAATAATAGATTATAGTATTTTATAAGACTTATAGTAGTAGTGTAGGAATTACTATGTATATACTTTAGTTTCTACAATATCTATTATCTTAAGTATTACTAATTTATTTAATTTATTAATAACAACTTAAAAGTATTAGTTATTATTCTTTCTAGTCAATAGAAAATTGGTAATAAAACCTATTAATAAATTAGAATATAACTAGTTAAGTACTAGGAAAGGTTTTAAGAAACCCCTTTTTATTTATTTCTAGATATATATATTATTATAGATATTATAGTTCTTTATTGATCTCTTTATAATTTATAATTAGCTTAGTTTGAAGAATTTTCTATTTATGATCTCGAGTATATTATTCCTCCCCGGGTAGCTAGTAGTAAAATAGAGTTATATAACTCTTAAAATAACTTTATCTTTAGTTTATTAAGGGGTTGTTCTTTATTATTACTTCTAAGTACTTATAGGTTTTCTCAAAATATTAGGTATTTACATCTATTCATTTAATATTTAGAAATCTAAACTTTGAAGTATAATTAGGGGGAAATTATATTCCCCTTACTAGATAGTTATTTTAGTTCTTTAAAAAGTAATATTTGTTTCTACTATATAAATCTCAAGTTCTTTAAATTTAAGTTTCCTATTAAAAACTAGTATTTCTTTTAATTTAATTTTCCCTATTTAGGGATTACTAAATTATATATTATTAAGGATAATTTAAATAATTTATTCTTATAGTTTTTCATCATCCTATCCTATAATTATATCTTACTTATATGTTAATTTAATTACTTTCATTTTATACCTAGAATAGTATCTAAGCTTTTTACCTTATATATAGATTAAACTATAGATTGTACTTAATAATAGTATTTATACTAATACTAGCTTAACTAGTTAAAATGGTAATGAAATTACCTATTATCATAGATATTTATACCCCTAGTTTTAATAGTCAACTCTATAGTAGTAGAAGATTTCGTAGTAATAGTTAGGGAGAGCTTTATTTAAACTAGGGCTTAATATATATAGCTAAAAGTAACTACTAAGCTTATAAGGTTAAGAACTTTCTTGAACCTTTTAAAAATAGAATAAAATAGAATACTTACTTCGCGATATAAAAGCTAGGTATTCCGTAATCTATTACTCTTCTATACCTTATTCTTAGTATAACCTAGTAGCTAGAATAGTAATATACTATACATTTAAAATAAAACTAAAACCTCCTCGAAATCTATATAGTTACTTATAAAAAAAGAACTATAAGATAAGTATAGAAGTATCTAGCTATAATTATTATAACTAAAACTATTAATATATTAGACTAGGTTTCAATACAATTTTTCTAAATACTATAATCAATAGGTAACTAATAGATATTTAAAAGAAAGTTATCTAGTTATCTTGTAAGTTATTATATTAAGCTAATAATGGCAGAGATTAGGTATTAATTAGATAGTATTTTAATATTAATATTTTACTATAATACTAGTTACTAGATATTTTAGAATATTATAATATTATAATTATAAGGGTTCTAAAAGCTATCTAGTCATACTAGAAATATCTATATCTATATAAGTATTATTTATATATTAACTATATTTAATATATTAAAACTATTTATTAAAAAGAATAAGCTGAATCTTACTATACTTATATAGAGATTATAAGTTAGCTTATATTGGTAGTAGAGAATGTTCATATTAGTAGTATAAAGCTTTATTTTAGGAGTAAGTAAAGCTTAGTTTAGGGGATAATAAAGTTATGGATATTAAGGTTATAATAAATATTCGAATAGAGTACTTATAGTTAGTAGTAATTGAATATCTTGAGATATTTGAATTATATGTAGTTGTGAGGGTAGGATACTAAGGTTATAATAAATATTTGAATAGAGTACTTATAGTTAGTAGTAATTAAATATCTCGAGATATTCGAATTATATATAATTATAAAAGTATAAGGGTATAAGGGTATAAAGTTATTATAGAAGGCGCTATTAGTTGTTTATTATTGAAAGAATTAATATGGGGTAAGTATACTAGCTATTATAGTTATAAGGGTTTTAGTTCTAGATTAACTAGGAGCTAGCTATAGTAGTTAGTAGGGGAGTAGGAGGGTTGAAGTTGTATTTTAGGGGGTAATATATCTACTAATAGTCGTAGTAGAGAGCGAGCTATTAGCCTTTCCTTTACTTATATTTTAATATAATCTTCAAGATTACTATTTAAACTCCTAAGTAATATTCAATATAGATATCAAACTAGGATAACCTTTCTATTTACTAGTTTTAATTCTTAGTAAGTTACTACTTCTTTATAAAATATTCTAGGCTTTTATAGTTTGAAAACCTCTAAGCTATTTAATAATTATAAGTTTAGCTTTCTAAAATTATAGGTATATTAATACTACTAGTAATTCTTTATTATAAATTAGATAGTTATATTTTATAGAGGATAGTTATTAGGAGTAGAAAGCTATTAGGTAAGTTATATTTATACTATTTCCTTAGGTAAGAATGGTTTTTAGTATGGATTTGAAGTAGTTAATCTTTATTATAGTAATAGTTTTCAAATTAAATAGATAGAATATTAGCCTTTTAGTAAAGAAGTATTTAAGTTTAATAAAAGTAGTTTTTTATTCTACTTTTTACTAGAAAAAGTAATCCTTCTAAGTTAATTAAATTAATAGTTCTATTATTTTACTACAGCTAGAAATAAAGTTTTTATAGTAATTATAAAAGCTTAGGAAAGTCTAAGCTCTTTTTATAGACCTAAAAGAAAACTAGTTCCTAATCATAACTAACTTAAAAGGGTTATAAAAGAGGTTTTTCCTATTAGAAGCTAGTTACGAGAAATACTTTAGTAGTAATTTAATAGTATTATAATAAACTTAAAAAGTTTATACTTAAAATAAAAACTTTTTATTAGACTATAGGAATAGTAGTTATATAGAGCCTTAATAGTAATATCTTATACAAACCCTAAAGCTTAGGTCTATAATATACCCCCTACTACTTCTCTATTTTATTATTATAATAATACGCGATATTAATAACTTTATAATATATAAATAACCTCTAACTACCTAAATTAGCCTAACTAATAAGAAATGTCTATCTAAAATACTTCTCCTAAGTAGTACTAATATTAAATAATCCTATTAATAAAACAATTCAGGTACTATTAATATTAGATAATCCTACTAATAGGAAAATTCGTATTATATTTACTTTAAATAATCTTATACTATACTTTCCCCTCTATTAATCTATAAGAAACCTCTTTCTTCCTTTTTTATATTACCTTACTTTCCTCTCTCTAAACTTACATAACTTCCTATTTCATACTTACTATAATACTACTATTTCGCTATTTTTCTACCCTCTTTCTCCTTCTTATATATTATTTATTACTATATTAACTACTATTACTACTAGTTCTAGACCTCTTAATAATAATCTTTCCTACTATTATACCCCTTTTAAACCTATTACCTATACTCATAATAACCATATTATTAAAAGTAATTGTAATAATAATAAGAACTAACCTTTTAATATAATTATCTCTACTTATTTAAATTACTATTCTAATAATAAAGGACTAGTATTACTTATCTTTATATACTAAGTTATAGCTAATGTTACTACAAATACTTAAAATCGAAAAGTAAATATAAGTAAAGCTCCTACCTCTTTACTACTAGTCCTAAGCTATATACTACTAGCTACTAAGTTAATTATTTAATTATACTTATTAGAGGCTAGCCACGAGAGGTACTTTAGTAGTACTTTAATAGTATTATAATAAACTTAAAAAGTTTATACTTAAAGTAAAAACTCTTTACTAGACTATAGGGGTAATAGTTATATGGAACTTTGATAGTAATATCCTATATAAACCCTAAGGCTTAGGTCTATAATATACTTCCTATTACTTTACTACTCTATTACTATAGTAATATATAATATCTATAGTCTTATAATATAACTATAATATCTAATTACTTAAGCTAATCTAACTAATAAGAAAAATCTATTAAGATAACTTCCTCAAGTACTACTAATATTAGATATTCTTACTAATAAGCAAATTCAAATACTATTAATATTAGATAGTCCTACTAATAGAAAAATTTATACTATATTTACCCTAAGTAATCTTATACTACGCTCCTCCTCTATCTATCTATAAGAAGCCCCTTTCTCCCCCCTATATATAGCTTTACTTTCTTTCCTCTAGTATTACATAACTCCTATCTCACGCCTATACTAGTACTATTAAATTACCGCCTTTCTACTTTCCTTCCCTTTTTCGTATTCTATTTATTATTATATTAACTATTATTACTACTAGATCTAGCCCCCCTAATAACAATCCCTCCTACTACTATACCCCCTCTAAGCCTATTACTTATACCTATAATAGCTTTATTATCTAAAGTAATTCTAATAATAATAATAACTAATTTTCCGTGATAGTTATCAATACCTACCTTAACTATTGTTCAAAGTAGAATAAGAGTAGCATTACCTACTCTTATATATAGGGTTATAGTATTAGGAATAACGCGTTTAAATAGTAGAGTTTTCGCTAGAAGAACTCTTAGCTGCAGTACTATCTCTATAGGCTTCGCCTTACTTTAACTAGATAAAACAGAACTACGCGTATTATACTTAGCTATATTTAATTATATATAATATATACTAGATTTTGCCCCCTAATTATATATAATAATTAAGAGTCTCACGATACTAAAGAGCTACTAGGCTAAAAAGTATATATTACGCCGAATTTACATATTTCAAATATTAGGATATTTATTGAAAATACTTCTATACTAATTTTCAAGGGAGCTAACTAGTAGCTTACTTAGTATAATACTTTTCAGGTAAAAACTAAGGCTTATAACTTATAGGATTACTTAAATCCTAAAGTAATAACTCGTTAAAGCTTCTTTTTAAAGCTTCCTCGAGAACTACTTTTAAGTAATTTTCTGAAAGCTAGATAATATTAATAAATATAAGAGATACCTAAATTAACTATTCTCAGGAGTTTAACCTTTAAAGAGATTAATTATAAAGAAAATTAATAACTTCTAGCTAATACTACTAAAAAAATTTAAATAAAAGATATTATAGATTTTATAGAGAAAAGTTTAAAAGTTTATATAGTTTTCTATAATTTCTATACTTTAAAGGCTTGAGATTACTAATATAAGCGTTTAAACTAAACCTACCTAATAAGTTAGATCTTTAAGTATATAAGTAGGTATTATAATACTAGTACTACTATATAGAGGAAGATATAGCAGTATAAGCTACGAATCTCTATAATTACTTTAGTATTATAGATAATCTATACCTCTAAAATACTACTATAGTATATTACAAGATACTTTAGTCCCCGAGACTTAAATACCTTACTATAAAAATAACGACTAAAATATAGTTTTAGAAGTAGTAAAATACTATATATAAAACTTAAGTAGTCGATTATACTNCTTTTCGCTACTAGTAAATTAATATTAAGCTATTATTCTTTCTAATATCTCTATACTATAATTCAAATTATATTATAGCTTTATTATTAACGAGGCTCTTTAAAAGTTCCTATATTAGAATATTATAACCCTTCTATTTAACTAATATATTATAGTTATATTTTTACTTAGACGTGTTTTTTACTACTAGTATCTCTTCGATATTATACTCTTTATAGGTTTTACTATCCTCCCTAGCTAGAACTAGGATAGGATTAAGTTATATATTTATATATAGTTATAATAGTAGTAAGCTATCCTCTACCTATTTAATGAAATTAATATAGAATATTAGGTAGATATTTATGGGGATATCTAAAATAATATTTAATAGGTTTAGTATATTAATAATTTTATACTTAGAAGATATCTAGTTAAGTTTCTTATTTAGCTAATTTATTTTAATATAGTATAGTAATAACTATATTTTATCTTTTACCTAGAACTTCTTAACTATTTACTATATC
>RYZW01000457.1:0-33990 GCA_004367215.1 Colletotrichum trifolii
TAGTAGCTTTTTAGTATTATAAGATTCTTAATTATTATATATAATTAGGGGGTAAAATCTAGTATATATTATATATAACTAAATATAGCTAAGCATAATACGCGTAATCCTATTTTATCCAGTTAAAATAAGGTAAGGCCTATAGAGACAGTGCCGCGGCTGAGAGTTCTTCCGGCGAAAACTCTGGCGTTCGAACGCGTTATTCCTGACAATTGTAGAGCTATGATCATCAGCTCCACCGTCGTGCTTCTGCCCCAGGCCCAGCTGCTATTCCTGTCTTCCTCATGTTGTTGCCGGGTGGCCGCCTTTTACCTCCTTTCGTCCCCTTTGACCGTCTGCGACGCCTTCAGTTCGTTTACCAAGTCCCAAGTGCGACAGGGGTCGGCTTGTCTGCGGGCGATCAACACAATGTGCGTAGCCATCCCTGCTACCCTCCTGTACGCATGTAATGTCATGTGTGTACCTCGTCAATATGCAGGAGGTTGAGCTCGCTGCAGCAGACTAGGCCTAGACATGGACGGCTCTTTTTATCTCCTGCATCCTCCCACCAATTTTTCCTCAACTCTGCTTCAGCCGCGCCTCCCTTTCAAAGGTGTGACGCGACCTCGCCTGCCGGCTACCTGTCCATGTCCTCGGTTGCGTAGTGTGTTTCTCGACATGAGATTGCCTCTTGACTGTTCGAGTTGAGCGGGACGGTAAAAATAAGACAACGAGAAAAGGTGTCGATTGGGTCAAGTTGCCAATCGTTTCCCATGAGATAGCGTCAGGGATCTCCTCTGGCCTTCGTTCCGTCTCTGGGTTCTCAGCTGTTCTCACTTCCCAGCGCATCTCGAGTTGCTCAGCATTTCAGTCTCGGCGATCATGAGTAATTCTCGTGATCCTACTCGGTTGCGGCAGGGTCTCAACCCACTACTGACACAGTCTTTGGGTCCCTACCATAGCCAGATCAACACCCCGCTGTCTGCTGTGTCATCGACGCCTCTCCACTCGGCTCTTACACCTGCGAGCTCGATCCAGCCTTACAATCCGCAAGAATGGATAGGATCACCCGGGGCTGGTCATGAGCAAGCTCGTCAGTACCCCGAACAAAGTAATGCACCTCACAGCATGTTTTCCTCTTTGAATATGCCTTGTTGAGACTCTAGCAGGATCACCGCTTCCCCCGCCTCCGTATAGCCCCCCCAGAAGCCAGAGGCCACAGAGCGGCATCTTCGAGTCGTCGCCTGCAGCCAATACTTCGGCGGCGCGAATTCCTCCGACGAACATCCATAGACCGTCCCCAGAGCCTACTGCAACCACGTCGTTCCCTCCCCCTCCAGGAGTCAGCGGCCGGCCAAGTTCCCGAGAGAGACGCTTCGGGCTTCACTCGCTGAGACGTAGTCGCGAGCACCATGACTCTAGCCCACCAGAACCAGTGCAACCAGTGCCGCCTGTACCACTTGGAAGACCCTCTCCTCTTCAGATCCAGATCCCCCATCCGTTGCCTCAACGAAACGACTCCGGTTCCTCTCAGGGGCCGCCCGGGGCGCGGCGGGCTGCCTCCGCCAGTGCGGTAGAGACACCGACATCCGCCCGTTCGCGGTCGACATCGCAGACTAGATGGGAGCCCGGTATGCCGCTCCCACCGCCACCGCCCGGCCCGCCTCCGGCATCGTCAAGATCGCAGAGTCTGCAGAGCATGCATAGAACGACAACGCCGATGGCCTCGCCGCCGACAAGACGGCCCCCGCCGAGCGGCGTCACCGCCTTAGGACCAGTGCCTCCCACCCCGGTCAACTGGGCAGATCAGCCAGAGACGCCCGCTCGACCTGCACATGGCAGAGGTTCACCGGGTTTAACCATCGACACTGCCAGTGCAGCCAGTTCCGCTCAAACCGGAGAGTCGAGCAGTTCTGGTGCCCTCAGCTCTGGGAGTCTAAGCCGCGCGAGAGCGGTGCGCCACGACAAGACGATTGTACAGCGTCGAGCAGAGAGTCGCCATCGATTCAGCACACAACACCACTCAATAGACGGCGCTATCAACCCGGTGCAGCTCAGCGACATCGTTGTTCCTAATGAAACGTCTCTGTCTCGCAAGATGACATTCAACAAGTCGACACCCAGAAGTGGAGGGTATTCTGCAGACGAGACGTCCCGGACGGACGAACAGTCGGTAACGCCAAGAGCATCCGGCTCAGCCCAGCGGCCTCGCATCGATGCTGCAACCCCTCCGTTCTCGCCCCATTCGAAGAATAATATATCGATGATATCCGGGTCTCCGAGTGTGGTGCCAAAAGCACTGCCTACGCCGCCGCCGCAGACTCGTTCGGCGTCCAGCTCGCAGACTCGGTTTAGATCCACGACGCCAGGCACCGAAGAACCTTTGTCGGCATCGTTGTCAAACACAAAGCAGACAGTGATTACACAGACTGCCGATCAATTTTGCCACGAGACGATAGAGCGGGTTCAGGCCTTTGCTGTCAAGGAGTCTACCGCCGCCACTGATGCGGAGCGTGTTCGGATATTTGCGGATTTCATCGTGAACGAATCCCGCATCAGGCGTGAGAGATACTCTTCAGCCATCGGTGCCATGGGCTCGGAGATATTCGACTTGACAAGAGACCTGTTCCGTCCCATGGTAATAAGGCGAGAATCCGGAGCGTCACAGGCCGAATGGACACCGCAGCCGTCGAAGCCCACTCGATCCCATCGTGGCTCTCTGCATTCGATATACCACGAAACGCCCGGGGAGTCCAGTTCCGCCCCAGCATCCGCCAACATCCCCGTCTCGCCTATAGGAGGCCCGCCAAACAACGTTAATTGGACGTCGAATTACATGCCGTCTCTTTCCCCGATTCTGAGCATGAGTGTGAGTGACAATATTGACGAAGCTGATTCTCGGGGCCGCCCTTCAAGCAGATGGTGGGAGGCTGGTTCTTCTGGTACGGGAGGCAAGTATGTTGAGAGATCCAAGAGAGAGTCAAAGTACATGGGAGTGCCGAAGGAGGCTCGAGAGGCTCTACAGTGGGAGGATAGCCCGCATGATGGTCCGAGTGATGGTCGGCCATCGAGCGAGTACCCCCCGGAGAAGACTGGTCGGCACGAGCCGGAGCACGAGTCGACGCCGCAAGCACTGCGATACTCGGCGCAATCCCTGACTTCATCCGGTTCACCAACAACTCTCAACCTAGCCCATCTCGACGTGTCGCGGTTGGTCACGCTCCCCCCTCCTTATCCTCGTCACCATCCCGCCGTGAACAACAATCACCCGGAGCTCACGGGAAGGAGAATAGCCGTGCGCCAACTCAGTGATCTTTCAGAGATTGAGGCCACAAAAGAGAGGTTTCAACTCACCAGCTCCAAGAAAAGAGACGAGGCCGCCAAGTCATCCGCCGATCGACGACAAGCCCTCAGGAACAACCTTCAGCAAGAAGTCAACGTCGGCAACATGACCTTCGCAGAGGCGTCGGCCATTGAGCAGGATTCCGTGGCAGCGGAGAAGGACAAAATGAAGGAGCTTGGGCGAACGGAGTTTGAGCAGTTCCAGGCCCAGGTCGTGATGCCGCTAAACGACCTGGTGACGGGACGCATCGCCACGGCCACAGCCCTCTTTGACAAGCTGGCGAGTGGTCTCTTTGACGACGTTTTGAGCGCGGCAGACATGCCCCAGGAGGAGGGCGACGACAAGCCCGAGCTGCTCGAGAAGCTGACCCTTCTGAAGTGGATATTCGAGGCGAGGGAGATGTTGCACCGGGCCATTTACGACATTCTTACGGACCGTAACAACCGCTACCGCGATGTGGTCCTGACTCCGTACAGGCTCGCCGGCAACCAGGAGAAGTTGCGCAACGCCGAGGCTTTCTTCGCCGAGGACGCTGCCAAACGTCAGCTGGCGTTCGCGCGAGAGGTGTTCTTGCGAACGCAAGCGTTCCAGTCCGTCGTGGAGCAGAATGTCATGCAAGGCGTCGAGGTGCAGCTATCCGCCTTTTGGGATATTGCGCCGCCGCTCCGTCGGTTACTGGAGAAGATCCCACAGGATCTGGATGACTTCAATATCCAGATTCCGACGGCGGAGTACGAGGAGAATCCCTCGTACCATTCGCACCCTTTGCAATACCTTTTCAGCTTACTTCTACATACAGAGAAGAGCACGTACCAGTTCATGGAGTCACAGACCAACCTGCTCTGCCTGCTGCACGAGGTCAAGGAGGCTGTGACGCACGCCAAGGCCAAGTTGCTGCAGAGCGAGGTTGAAGACGACGAGGGGCGAGAGTACGGAGTCGAGGAGCGTGAGGCACGAGCTCAAGGACTTCGTCGCGAAGAAGGTCAAAAGTTGACGGATGACCTCAAGGAAAAGGTTCGCGTCGTGCAAGAACAGTGGCACAGCGCCCTCGGCGAGAATATCAAAAATGTCAAGCAAACGCTGGGCGAGCACCTCTTGCAGACAGGAGGCTGGGACGAGACGTTGGAAGAAGGCGGTGTAGGCAACGTTTGAAGCTGATCTGGCGCCGTGTGATTTATGAACGAGGAGGACGGGTTATGAACGCCGTCATCACAACTGCCATAAGCGTAAACACCCCCTTTGTGCTTCGCACGTACCGAATCTTGAACATTTGCCTTCTACTGAAGTTTAGATTTGTAAAGATACTCACGATAAGGTGCTGCTGGGGCATGCATTTTGATAAACATACGCAGCGCCTTGAGAGAAGACTGACTGACGCTAGGAAGCACTTGAGTGACAAGACTCGAGCATGGTCGAGGCTTGCAGTTGAGTTGTAACGTCGTGCCTGAGAAAACTGGCACTAAGACAAGCATGTTGATATTATGGAGCTCTAAATCAGGATATCCGCCCAACGCCTTCCGTGTGTTGATACATATACATGCAGGCTCTGGGGCTGTTATCTCGCTTCGTGTGTACCATTGTCTCTCGATTCTCGTAGCTGAATTTAGGTTTGCAACACAGCGCGGCGAGAGTTCGGCGCGTTGCGCAGGCGTAACTCGGCAAGCAGCTGAAAAATTGACGGGTGCCCGCTCGGTCCTGGCTTTGCTACGTAAAGCAAATTATGTCGAGTTGACCATGGCAGTGGGGTCGCACGCGTCTATCTCTGACGTTGGAACTCCTTGGGCAGATCCATGCCGACTCTCCGAGCCGTGAGGCGCACACGCTCCTCCTCGTCCATGTTCATACCCGGGTTGTATCGCTCGACAAGGGTAACATATGTGCGTTGGGCGCGGAGGTAGGCAACGAGCTGCTCAGCCTCTGCCGCGTTGGCTTCAGCGCGGTGGGTGGCGGCGGCAGCGTTAGCGAAGCTGTCGCGAAGACGGTTGTGAAGAGGTGAGCGTTCGCGGGCCAGAATGGGACGCGGTGGGAGCTCCCGCAGGAGAGAGCGGTAGATGGAGCGGAGCTGTGGTGCGGCAGACATCTCGTGGCTGTTTGTGTGACGTTGAAAGAAGTTGTAGAGACTGTCGAGGTGCGAAGTGGTGGCGGTGGCACTTGGAAGTGAAACTTGTCGAGATATGCGACGGAATTGTAGGACTGTATGAATTCCCTGAGGAACCGAAGACGATAGACTCGCTGGGCGGCACTTGTTACCGAGCACTACCGCGCGAGCTCTGCAAGTACAACCGCTACCGAGAGGCACCTAACGAGATGCGCGTAGGTATCTGCTCCTTCCCTATAGGCACCATGGTTAGGTGCTTATAGCGCCGGGTGTTCCCATGCGCCTAGATAAGTAGATTACGTGTAAAGAGGCGCAACATGCGACTACTGTGTATAAAGCAAGTAGAGTAGCTGCAGTTTATGCATATACCGGAGGATTGGTACAGCCCATGTCTCTAGTTGTGACCTCACGATTGCTTCCTCATAGCTCCAAATGAAAGACTCTGGCATCTAAAAGACTCCGCGCCAGGTCTTCACGAGCTCCTCTTGACATCCACCAAGGGAGGAAAATGCCAGAAAGGCCAATTGTGCGTTTCTCCTGATAGATACACCGATGCAGCAACTCGACGGCCCGAATTAAATTCCCGTTCCAGAACCTGTAAAATCACAATAGTAGACAATGTATCTTCCTCAATCCGTTCGGTGATATACAGCAAAATCCACAGCCCTCCTGCAGCTCCTCTGGCACCAGACGCATACCAAGGCCATGCACTCGGCTGCTGTAGCGGTTGTATCAATGTTCGTTGCAGTGGCAATGAGCTCGCCGCCAACACCCCCAAATCTTCCCGCGTCGTCTATTTGATCTTCTTCTGCTTCAACTTGATGGTTTGATCGTTGATGAAGACACCCTTGCCCTTGTATGGTTCCGGCGGCCTCCACTTCCTCACCCGCCCAGCGAAGCTCATGATCGTCTCGCGGTCGATGCCCTCGATCAAGATGCGCGTCGGAGAGGCCGCGGTGACCTTGACGCCTTGGGGGATGCCCATCTCGATGGGGTGCGTGAAGCCGAGCTTGAGGCAGAGGAAGTTTTGGCCGGGATAGTCCTCCTTGCCGCTGCGCCGCTCAACCGAGGCACGATACCCAATGCCGACCAGGCGGAGAAGAGCCGTGTGGCCCTCAGAAACGCCCATGATGTAGCGTTGGAGGTAGGCCCATGTCGTACCTGTGAGGGAATTGGCATACGTTAGTCCAACCGTCGTCGAATTACCCGAGACAAGGGCGGGAGGTTGAAGTGTTCGTGAGAGATGGTGAATGCTTGCACTTACCCCACATCTCGCGTTGCTCCTTATTGTTGGAGTCTTCCACGCTCAAGATCGCCCTGTTGGACTCGGCATCCTGCTCAATCTTCATAAAGGGGTCTATCTCGAGCTCGAGCTTCCCTGTTATTCACAGCAAGTTAGTGATCCAAGTCCGCCCCTTCGTTCCATGACGCTGCAGGAGACGCACCGAGAGGGCCGGTGACAGAGACCGTCCTCTTATACACCTTCAAGTAGCTCGTCGGATCCTTCTTCAATTTGGGCTCGCTGACTAGCATCTCGACGCCAGGCGGAATCGAGAGCGGCGTGCGACCGAGCTTTGATGGCCGTATCGGTGTCCAGGAGAATTGTCTTCGTGACAGAGTGTGAAGAGCTGGTACCAGAAAGGCCGGTATCGTCGTGGCTGGCGAGAAGGCCAAGGCCTGCCTCAAGGCCATTCCTCGACTAGGGGCAAGCATTGCGGTCGTCGTCGAATGGCGAGCTACCTCCCAATGCGCGCATGCGTGTTGCTCGTCTGGTGCGAAGTGAAGCAGCTTCAGGAACTTTTCCTTGCCTTAGTCAGCCGGTCTAGCCCCACCTTTCAGCTCTTCCTCATTGGCCACTGCGGCGCGAAAAAGTATGGGAACATCTACGGCATTGTTGTTCGATGCATACTTCACTTGAAAAGCGTATCGTTCATCTGGTTACGATCAGTCACTGTCCAAGTGATTGGGACTTGGGCACATGTAGAATGAATGCTTTGTACACAGAGAAATCTCTGGTGGTTCGTACTCGATTGATACGTCAGGCGTACGCGTACTACTAAGAGAGGTATATCTAGAAGCCCATTCTCTGGCGATAAGCCAGAAACGCGAAGCGAAATTCCACCACCGATGGGGTGTAACGTTATTGGTCCTCAGCAGCGTCTAGTGTGCTTAAACCTCCTCCTCGAGGGGAACATCCTCCTCGTACTCCTCCTCCTCCTCGTCAACACCAGCGTCCTGGTATTGCTGGTACTCGGAGACCAAGTCGTTCATGTTAGACTCAGCCTCGGTGAACTCCATCTCGTCCATACCCTCACCAGTGTACCAATGCAAGAAAGCCTTGCGACGGAACATGGCAGTGAACTGCTCGCCAACACGCTTGAAGAGCTCCTGGATAGCGGTGGAGTTTCCGACGAAGGTAGAAGACATCTTGAGGCCACGAGGAGGAATGGAGCAAAGAGCGGTCTGGACGTTGTTGGGAATCCACTCGACGAAGTAGGAGGAATTCTTGTTCTGGACGTTACGCATCTGGTCCTCGACGTCCTTCATGGCAACCTTGCCACGGCTAGAAAAGAGGTAGTTAGCGTCCAAAGTACATGAAAGTAGAGCGTGTGGAGTCGGGGAACTCACAAGATGGCCGAGCAGGTCAGGTAGCGACCGTTGCGGAAGTCAGAGGCAGCCATCATGTTCTTAGGGTCGAACATCTGCTGGGTGAGCTCGGGGACGCTGACGGCGCGGAAGGAGTGGGCGCCACGGCTGGTCAGGGGAGCGAAGCCGACCATGAAGAAGTGAAGACGAGGGAAGGGAACCATGTTGACAGCCAGCTTGCGCAGGTCGGAGTTCAGCTGACCGGGGAAACGCAGGCAGGTAGTGACACCTGACATGACGGCGGAGACCAGGTGGTTCAGGTCGCCGTAGGAGGGGTTGGACAGCTTGAGGGTACGCATGCAGATGTCGTACAGAGCCTCGTTGTCAATGCAGAAGGTCTCGTCGGAGTTCTCAACCAACTGGTGTACGGAGAGGGTGGCGTTGTAGGGCTCGACGACGGTGTCGGAGACCTTAGGTGACGGCACGACAGAGAAGGTGGCCATCATACGGTCGGGGAATTCCTCACGGATCTTGGAAATCAGGAGGGTACCCATACCAGCACCAGTACCACCACCGAGGGAGTGGGTGATCTGGAAACCCTGGAGGCAGTCGCAGCCCTCAGCCTCGCGGCGAACGACATCGAGGACTTGGTCGACAAGCTCGGCACCCTCAGTGTAGTGACCCTTGGCCCAGTTGTTGCCGGCACCGGACTGACCAAAAACGAAGTTGTCGGGGCGGAAGAGCTGGCCGAAAGGACCGGCACGAACGGCGTCCATGGTACCGGGCTCCAAGTCGACGAGGACGGCACGGGGAACGTACTTGTTACCGGAGGCCTGCGAAGGAGCACAACTCAGCGTGCTTTTCCTGTCTGGTGCGGGGTTATAGGATAACAAACCTCATTGAAGTAGACGCTCATGCGCTCGAGCTGGAGCTCCGAGGTGCCGTTGTACCTGTTCGCAGAGATTAGCCGTCCATTCTTGACGTGGCCTTAGTAGAGCTAGTGACATACACGCCATTGCTGTCGAGGCCGTGCTCGCCAGAGATGTTTTGCCTGTGGTATTATCAGTATTCGTCAGGTGCGAAGCATCGTTGCCGCCGCGTCGCCGACGTCTATTTACGCACCAGAAGGCAGCACCAATCTGGTTACCCTGTTCAAGCAGTTAGCCCCGCATCCAAGCCGTCGGGTTGGGTACTGGGAGAGAGACTTACGCACTGGCCGGTCTGGAGGTGGACCTATTTTTGAGAAGATTCCATGTCAGCGCGGTGAACGAAGGAGTTGTCCATTGGGATTGAGGAAAGATCGCGATCGATGGATTTTCGGCGGTGGTTAAAGGGCCAGGTTGTCGGACGCGTCGCAGAGGGCGTTGTTTTGAGGGAAAGAGCGAGACTTACAATCTCACGCATTTTGAATAACGGAAAGCCGTGAGTTGATTATGGCCGACACTGAAGGATGATTCTTTGCTTGACAGCTAGGCGAAGCTTCAAGGACGGGGTTGGTGGAGGGTGGATGAGGTCGAGGAAAGGTAGGGGAAGAGGTTGTTGGATTTTTGTTTGTAGGTGGATGTGATTTTGTTCACCGCCACGGGGCGAGTTGGAGAGCAGAGCGACGGGACCAGCTGCAGGCCACCACCGGCCCGTGCACGCTCCTGGTTGGGTATACACGTGTAAGGTAGCTTAGCGCGAGACACCCACCTAAAGGCCAATCGGCAGTGGGGTCTTAAGTCGCCGGAAGTACGTACCCGCCTTTCTTACTGTCAGGCACGAAAGCAGCAGCCCCCTGTCCCTTTGGCATCACAGACTACCTACGATATAACATCGGCTTCACGATAATGCTTATGGAATACTGAACACGAGCATTTGATATTGTCTCGCCTAAGAAGGCAGCCGTCTGCGTTCTGATGGGCTTGGAACTGCTGAGTTTGGCTTCGAGTCAAACCTACCATTGAAGCTCCTCACACCCAGCACAGTCAGTCAGCCAGCCAGCCAGAAATGTCGGTCGTCTTCGGAACTCAAGCCGTCCGTCGTATGGAAGGCAGGCAGTCCAATCTGGTACATACTTTTTAGCGCGCCATCAGCCTGCTTGAAAAATCCGATGTGCAATTGAAACTGGGATGCGCTAACACACAAAGTTGCCTTTGCTCATCAGAAGCGCCAAATTAGCAGAGTAGTCGACCAGCCTAGTATCCACTGGCGTATCCACCACCCTCAACTGAGCTCACGGTGAAATGACATTCGCCGATTTCCTTCGCGAGCTCGACACTCTTTAAACTCGCATTCTGCTGGTACTTATGCTTCGCAGAGGAACAGACAAAGAAGACATCAAACACGTTTTTGCACTGGACGGCGAAGTACCGTACCTACAGGTTTTCTATGACTACATCTAATGAGCTTTGACGACACCAGCAGCGTCCGCCTGTGCAGCGATCCTCTTCTTGTATGCCTGGACGTCTCCGGGGAATTTCTCAACTGTGCCACCATCGCAAACCCAAAGCGATGTGCACACCGTCTGCAGCATGGTCACGTCGTGAGAAACCATCAGTACACCGCCCTGGAACTCCTTCAGGGCTTCGGCCAGAGCATCCATGGCTTCGATATCAAGATGGTTGGAAGGCTCGTCGAGTACCAGGATGTGAGGGTTAGTCAAAGCAAGGCAGGCAAACGCCACACGCGATTTCTGACCACCGGAAAGCACCTCCATCTTCTGCAGACCAGTCGTGCCCGTAATGCCGAAAGCACCGAGCTGTCTGCGGTACTCTTCGTCCGTCCTGCCCGGATATGTCTTGGCCATGAAACTCACTGCGCTCACGGTAAGATCCAGCGCGTCAACGTGATGTTGGGCAAAGAAACCAACACGTAGGCGCGGGTTCTGGGAGATGAGACCTGACGTGGGCGAGAGCTTGCCAATCAGCAGCTTGAGCACCGTCGTCTTACCAGCACCGTTGGGTCCGACGATGCCGATACGAGAGTCCAGTTGGACATCAAGATCGACATTGCGCAGCAGGATATTGTCCTTGGAATAGCCAAAGGTGACACCCGTCATTTGGATAATCGGAGGTGTCATCTTCTCGACGTCAGGGAACTTGAATTTGACGCTGTATTCGGTCTCAGGGGGTTCGAGAACAGGCATCTTCTCCAACTTTTTGATACGCGACTGCGCCTCGGATGACTTGGCCGCATTGTATCTGAACTTGTCGATGAAGGCCTGTAAGTGGGCTCGCTGGGCCATCTGGTTTTCATACTCCCTCTTGGCTGTCTTTTTACGCTCTTCGCGAGTTGCGTAGAAGGACTCAAAGTTTGCACTGCGGTAATAGTCCAGGCGCTGAGAGTGCTGATGAATGATGTCCGTCGCAACTTCGTTGAGGAAAGCTCTGTCGTGAGAAACGACAAGCACTGTGCTGGGGTATCCTTGAAGATAGTTCGATAAGAAAGCAATGGAAGGAACGTCCAACATGTTCGAGGGTTCGTCGAGAAGAAGCAAGTCGGGCTCGCAGAACAGTGCTCTCGCCAGAGCCAGACGCATACGCCAACCACCGGAGAAGGTCTTGGTCGCGTACTGCTGGCGTTCGGCCGAGAAACCCAGACCGGCCAAGATACTTGCGGCCCTCGATTCAGCCTTGTCAGACTCCATCTCTGCCAGCTTAGCCTGGATGTCGCCGAGTCTGTTGTCCTGGACCTCTCTGTCTTGGTCCAGCTTAGCAGCGTCGGCCGAAGTATCGGCCATGGATGTGCGCTGAGCCTCGATATCGGCCAGCTTTTGCGTAATTTCCTGTTATCGTTTAGCATTTTCTGCCGGGGGACACTCATCGGGACTTCCATCACTCACATTTTGTTCTTTCAGAAGCACCTTGCGCCAGACGTCGGCATCCAGGACGGCTTGAATGGCAGGGGTGTCGTCACCAGTGAGCTGTTGGCATGTCAGACGGCGTTCGTGCACACTGGAAAGAAGACCCTACCTCCTGTTCGACGTGCAGGATAGAGATGTGAGGCGGAATGGGCAACTCTCTGCGGGCCAGTGCGCGAAGCAGCGTGGATTTACCCACTCCGTTATGTCCAACGAGACCATACCTGTGGCCGTAGGCCAAGGTGAAATTCGTGTCGGTCAAAATGCGCACTCCACCAATGGACACATCCACGTTGTCGACTTTGATATCCTTCGTCTTGTTGCCGCCTGTAGCGCCGAGCTGCAGAGGGTTGACCGCCATGTAGAACTCCTCGTAAGACTGGGTGGACTCGGGCTGGTTGAGCAGCTTAGAAGCCTCATACTCGACGGTCTTGTACGTCTTCTTCTGCTGTTTGGCAGCGATCTTCCGTTCGGCCTTCTCAAGCTTCTTTCTGTCTACTTTAGACTCGACCTTACGTGCATTGGCCGATTCGAGGTCAACAGCACCGGTAGCAACACCTAGGGTCGACGACATGTTGCGCTGCGAGCTGACCTGGAAGGTCTGATCCAGTCGCCTTACGGCTGATGGGCCATTTCGCTGGGTGCCGTTGATATCGCTGTACTTGTCCACCCATTTTTGGACAAGCTGTTCGATTTTCTGCTGAAGCTTGGAGTCGGGGTTGCCAGACGCAGAGAGGAGCAACTCAGTAACGGCGAATGCTGCCTCAGAGAGTGGCGAGGGACCAGACAGCTCCTCCTCATCGGACCAAAGCGTCGATGCATGGGTCAGGTATCCCACCGAGTACTCGGAGAGCACTGGATCGACATTGGGCAGAAGAGTTCGGATTTCGGCCTCCATGTTCTGGTGTGTAGGGTGGTGACGGTAGACTTTAAGCGGTGTGTGCAGTTTCTGATCCGAATCGCAAGCTTCAACTCCGAATCTAAGTTCGTCGGGAGACAACAGACAATCCGAGCCTTGCGTCCGCCACTTTAAAGGCTGTGATGGACGGGTTTCGCGTGTATGGTGTGCAACGCTCACGTGTGGAGTGAGATTCAAGTAGATCTACGTTGACGTTGATTTGAGCAATGCGGGGCCTGTAGGCCGTTTTTTTTCGGTGCCCTGGCCGTGGCGGGACCTCCCGTCCATCGGATGTCACTTGGAACATTTTCGGACCGTCAACATTTCAAGGGCCGATCGGCTTATGTCAGCAACCACAAGCACGGCATGTCCATAGGTTTTTTTCTTGGGCAACGCAACCGACTGTCGTTGGCATGTTACACTTTTGGAATCGGAAAGACTGCCTCATCTGCAGGACTGGTCCTGTACGACTTTCCCCATAAGTAACCTGTGCCATCTGCAGGCAATGAAGGGTCGACGTCTCTTCGAAGCTGGTCAGCTTGTGTCATCCAGTGAGCCCGACAGGCCGGATGCTCAATGAAGTCGACCCAAAACCGCGGATTAGGTCGAGACATCAGCGTAGGCGCAGGACCGCGACTGGGAGATGACGTCGCAAAGGAACTTGATTCGCAAACCTGTGTTGCGCCGCGTGCTTCGTCAGCTCGAGGGCTGGATGGTTATTTGATGCTGCACCCAGGGACCCATAGCCCAGCCGGCCAGGTGCCGCTGATGGGCGCATGGTTCCTGAATCCCAACACTTCTGTCAAAAGGAATCGCTCTAATTACTTGTTGCCGCGCCATGACCTTTGGGAAGCGAATCCCAGCCACGCACAAATAAATCATCTCAGTGTTCCGTGGCATCTCAACCCACAGAATGGCCTGATTCACCTGACCAGGTTCTTGGGGTACGTTTTGAAAGCATACAGTACGGATACTCTGGATAAATCCATGAACGCATGTCATTCCTGGTTGTCAGGTCGCAGCGGAAACGAGCCATCAGCAGTGACAACGCAACTAAAATGTCTCGGATCAAAATTGCCCAAAGATTAGCGTTGTGCGATTTCCAAGCAGCTGCTTGAATCTACGGAGGACGGAGTACACGATAATAAGCATGGCCCTCGCGGCGCTTTTCAGGCGCAGATCCACACCATCGTGCCGGGTCACTTTTTGGTCATTGTCTCCTCATGTGCATCTGCGGATCACAACCAACCCAATGGTGGCATTTGGCGTTTCCCCAGTCCCGTATCACATCGCTGATCAGACGCTGCAGCCAAGTGGAAACATCGGCCCATACGGAGTAGTCAGAATGTATCCAATGTATCGCTCTGCATGGTACTGCATCCAAGCTTGGACGAATCTAGTGTACCGTAGAAGCACGTAGCGCCCTGCTGTGCTCCTCAGCTGTCTGCACAGGGGTGAAGTCGTATTGGTTCCTAGGCCAACAGCAGTTTCGGAAGTATATGTACGGATACGTGGGTGACATTCTGCATTGAGCTCAAGGGCATGGCCCATTACGGCCCATTTAATTGGAAAACAAGTGCATTGAAACGTCAATACCTCCTTTTCGTACGTATGCCGTCATCACCGGTCGGCAGCTGAGTGCACGCCGTCGAGCGCAATATTCCTGTCGATGGAAGCCTTTTCCACTTCATGTGCCTTGCAAGCAAAACACTGTGGCATACCTGCCTACCTTGGTTTCAAGCGCCTGCAACATACAACGATGTACGAGTACAGGTTCCAGCATGCAAGCCTTTGGGAAGAGCTTTCGACACCGACTTCTCCATAGCCCATGTTTTCACCCAACAGAGGCCGTCTACTTAGTTGATGTCTTGCCCGAGAGGACGTCGATTCGTGGCCTTACATACTTGTACAGAGCATCGAGACTCGGCTGGCAACCATGCCTGCACGCCTCGCAGAACAGGATCGTCAGCTGGTCAGCTACGCAGTGTTTGCCCCGGGGATCCAAGGACACAAAGAAAAAATGGCTCCGCATCGGCTACGTATATGGACATACCTACTGCGTAGAACCGCCAGGCTAACGCAAGTTCATTTGCTGTGCGGCCGAAAATGCCCTGTCCGATTTCTCATATCTTGTCCCGCCATGCTGGCCACCGGAGCAGATCGGCAACCCAAGAACTTCGTTATCCCGGCACGGCGCAACTACTTGATATGCATCCGTATGTCGACGAGAGCCACCGAGTCCCCCCCACCTTTCTCATTTATCTCCTTAAAAAAACTTCTTTTTTTTTGGGGGGGGGGGGCTCTGCGCCTCTTTCCTTTTTTCTTCTTTGTTTTTGGGGTTGGAGGGGGGTTAATAGCTTCGCGCGCGACTGCGGGCGGGGGCCTTTTCTCTCTCTTGTCGTTTCAAGTGTTACTCGCTTCATCTGCTAAAATCCTTAGCATGCCATCGAGTCGGTGAAAGGAGGGGGCATTGGCGGTTGCTGGAGCCTGAGCGTTCAGCTTCTGCAATCCATGACGCTCGATTGGTTCCGCGCTGATGCTGATGTTGCATGGCTAGCTTCATGTCGCAACTTGCTGGGATTGCGAATGGGCTAGAAGAACCCGTCGTTTACGTGCTTTTCCTTCCTCGGATAGACGCGGGCAAATGAGAGTCTCGCAGAAGACCTCATAGCCGCCAACCTGTCGTGGCATATACACCTCAACAGGCTTCATGAAGGACTCTAGACTTAGCAGTCGACCAAATAACACGGACATTTCTCAAGTAGCTGTGGTAAACCCACAGAGCCAATCTGGAAACGGGCTAAAGGTGGCGCAACGGCAGAGAAACTGTGCGGGCTAAGCAGCTAATTTACCACTTCCCCAGGGCAGCGCATGTCTCGGCTTGGCATCAACTCGTCGGCAGGACCGCTTGCGGGCTTAGTTGGCCGTCCGCGGGGGGCACGGCGCAGCAGGCATATTATCGTGGTACAGGTAGGTCTTGTTGAATTCTCAAGGCCATGCACAACATCTGAGAGGCAGTCCGGGTACTATTAACATAGCTCTGCGGGCGGCGCGAGCTTTTTCAAGCGTTGGACAGACGACCTTTCTTATCGGCATCACAGTACCCCAGAAAGGCTATCCTATCCGTACACGACCACACGATCTGAACATTCCTACACGTCGGGGATCCCATAAAGCTGAAACCTGGTGGATGAGACCCGCACTGCACCCGCAAACTTTGGAGGCTCAACTTGTCAGGCTCTGGATATTTCGATTGCAATACGAGGGGTGGCTGGGAGGGTTGGCTGGTAGGTCAGAGCCTACCACGCATTTTTGCGTCGGCATCCGTACGAGTACGGAGTATCCGTACTATAAACATCTTTCGAAGAATTGCACTGCATGCCGTCGCATTGTGGCAGCCGGCGTTGCATGGGCGAAAAAGGTGGACCATTTTTACTGTTCTGGATTCTCAGTCGAAAGAGGCAAGGGACATAGAAGACATGGAATCTACGGGCGGGTCACTGGGTAAGCTGGGCACAAGCACAGGCGTCATGTAGGCCGAAAAATCACGAGGCGGGAAACCACCGACACGAAGCGGTACGATAGTGAGGCTGGCAGAGCAATTCTCGCCATCGCTTGTTGCCACTGCAATGGGCAATCATTGGCAACGGCTGGCTACAGCAACATCAGGGTAGAGGTCGCGTTATGGGAGCTTTCTCTTGCTCAGTCGGCTCTCTCCATGTTCAATTGCTTTTTCTTGCGGTCATCTTATCCCAAATCGAACATCAGGCTGAGCTCTCGAGGTGCAGCTTACGGACTGTATCTTGGTTTTGTAAAGAGATAATAGCGCCGGCCATGCGCAGGGGACCGAGTTGGGTAGCTTGTTTATTGTTTTGCTTGTTGCTGCGTCCGTCCGTTGTTATTGTTGATAGCCACGTCCCGAAACACGGGCCAGGAGGCGGCCTATTGAGAAGACCAGGAGTGACCACCCATGTTCCATGTCACCTCGTCACCATGGGGCCTGGCTGACGGACGCTTGTGGCATCACGCAGTGATGTGGCATGTCTCTGGTGGTACAGAGATCGCCGGAGATGGCAGCAGCCTTTAGCTACATACTATCCGTATGTAGTGTAGAGAATGCTAAATGGCATGTGCACTGACACGCTGCTGGTATAAGATTATGGAAAAACAACGCCGAGGGTCACTCGGTACCAAAGGACATCTACCAGGTATCTTGCAGTGTTTTGATATCTGTAGAGCTCGGATCCATTCTAGATGAACCTGAGGCTGGCCTCCTAAACTTCTAGAAGGTATCGGGTTGTCCCAACACCGACCATCTGGAACAGGGTTTGGTTCAGAGCTGATCTGGGCTCGGGATGTGCTCTACGCCCGTTGGAGGATCGCGCCCTCATGGGATGAAATCCTTGGGATGGCGGTCATGCATGATCTGGCGAACGATTCCAAGCACACACAACAAGAACCAACGACGGGACGAGCGTAGGGTTTGGGGTCGTCGGCGGTAATGGAACAACGGAGCCTAATTACTGAGTAAGTCGCCATTGCGACTTTACTGAGTTGGATGTGGTCCGTTACACCAGACTCAGTACATTCGACCGGGGTCTTCCTCTTGACCATCGCTACGATGTTACACAGTAGCGAGAGTGGCACGAGCGCGAGGACGCAAGGCAAATTTGGCTGTGTCCGCCCATGCCCGCACGACGACAGATGGTAGAACAGACAGATATAGGACTCGCAGCGCACTTGTCAGGGGAGAAGCGAGCGTGGCTCATGCTGTGTGAGCTTGACTCCCGTCACCCTTTGGGACATTAATACATAGAGGTGCCGTACTCTGGCCGAGTTGCAACTTACGCCTGGTTTCCGTTATGTGTACGTGAAGATGCTCCATTGATTGCAATTGGTCTTCAGGCCCCTTCAGCTTTACCGTAGGCCAAGCAAGCGAAGAACGTGCCCTATAAGTTTCGAAGAATAAAAGGGAAACGCGAGTAGAAAACCTAATGCTCGACGTATGTGAAGAAGGGGTTCATCAACTCGTCTCTGATTCTACTCTCACTTACCGTTGTCCTTTGTAGGTAGTGCGCAGAGATTACCACAGTAGGGAGCACGTTGCTGGCTGGCTCAATGGCTCAGGCTTCCATCCGGGATGAAAAAAATTGTTGCAGGTCTCAGCCGGTCCGCGCTAAGAACGATCGATGAGCTCCGGGGTGGCATTCCGTGCCTCTCGTGCTTTCCCCCCTCGGGGATACCTTTCAAGTTCAGAACTTTCAGGGATATGATTACATCGTTGTCAATGATATGGGCTGCGAACCAGGGGGCGCCGTAGGCGTTCCATGCTACCTGCTCTGAGGATTGGGCTAACCCAGCTTCAGCGAAGTGTGTCGCTTTGGGTTAGCAAAGGCTCAAGGGCTGCACAATACATCGTACGTACGCAGTAGAAGTAAAACAAAGAAGGAATGGGCAGATGAGGGGAGCACGCGACCTGCAAAAAAACGCGTACACTTTAGCCACAGCGCCGCGAGTGTCGCCACCAAAATCGATCGTCTTTGTCTTTGTATGTAAAGTGTGCGCTNTTTTTTTTTTTTTTTTTGCAAGTCGCGTGGGGTTTTCGAGGTGGTTTTCGAGGCGGTTTTCGAGGCGGTTTCACCGCGGTGCTCAGAAGCTGGAAAAGCATCCGTCCTGAGATACCTAGGCACCTACAACCACCTTACAGAGTACCTAGTACCTAGGCATTCGGTTTGCAAAAAGAAAAAGCCGCACACTTTACACCACTAGTCTTGCTACTTCGGTTCAAAACACTTGAAATGCTACTAAATAGTAAGTAGAAATAGCTCATTATTATATTCAGTATTTAATTCTGGGGTTTAAATACTTCACATACCGTTGTTTCAATGTTCACACTTGAACTGACTATGGTGGAAGTACTACTGTTACTTAAGATGTTGGGTTTTTCTTGGTTTTGTTTTTTGCAAACCGGGTGCTAGGTAGGCTACGCCGTAGGAACGGACGGCCTGGGCAGCCCATGGCACCATGCAGGGCTATACTGCAAGTAGGTGTGTAATACTACGTAAGGTTCTCGTCACAGTCGTCGTTGACTGAGGCGGGAAAGAGGCGGGAAAGAGGCAGAAAACATGGAACGAACAAGACGATAATAGCGACGGTTCGTTGCAGTAGGATGCCGCTCCTCCCTACCATGCTGTCGCAAGCCTTGCTAAGTGTGGAATTGAGCCGAGCAAACTAGATACTTTCATTATAGCCAGCCGCTTTCTCAGGCGGGTGTACTCCGTAGAGAAAGGCATTACGGAGGTTCTTCCTCGGAGGTGTGCTACCATTGTATTCATCGTCAGGACTCGGCGCCTGCCTGCTAATTACCTACTGTGATGTGCTGCGTAGGCACCTACCAACCTACTGTAAGGTAGGTACGCTGTGTCCGTACGCAGCTGCCAGTTGCACAACAACGGCTGTGCGGCCGGTAAGTTACTAGCTCAGATCCTCGGGCCAGCAGCCATCTCTTGCGTTGCGTTAGGGGCTCCACTGGCGGTCTGCCTCCGATGCATCGATCTTGTCGCCTGTACTTGTAAGGTGCCCCGCCATGTACGAGTTCATGGACGCGATCAACTCGTACAAAGCAATGCAAGTACTAGGAACCTATAACTACTACCTATCTGCGAGCATGGTAAGAGAGTCAGTGAAGTTGGAAGTTGGAAACCAAGGTGTCTTAATGCGTGTCTTGCCCCCGACAAGCTTACGCTAGGCCAGGCACCCCAGCGCTCAGTGTTGCCCTCTCCCGGTCGACGTGGAGGACCGAGAGGGGCATAACTGTAATACAAGCAGAGGCGTCGGTTCTGACAGCAACAACAAACACCATCCCAAGCATGTACCTAGACGCGCCGGGGAGCTTCCAAGTGTTCGACAAAGGTAACACTGCGCGGCTTGCTTTTGAGAGCCTAAGGTTGCCTTAGGTAGGTACCTGAGGTAGGTACGTAGTATACATACTCAGGTTCCTTGACGAGTGTCGCCATGCTCCTCTCTCCTGTGACCCCAAGGAAGTAGTAGGTATTTTTAATGAACATCGAGTGTTAGGTAGGTAGGCACAAGTAATCCGTGGGCAAGCAGGTGATTAGTACCTTCTCCTACCTATCCGCGTGGTCACTTGTGACCGATATCGCGGGCTTGCTTCAGGCGCCTTGTAGTATAATCCACTCACTGTCGCAGCATAAGTACCTTTCCACCTACTCTGTCAGTACTTTTGTGCGCCCTTGCCTTGATTAATGCGTGCTCATGTGTGATAATTGGCAGATGTTGGATTTCCCATCCATGTACCTCCGTATCCGTGCTCCGTATCACCACCTTCAATCCCATCGGCATCGTCTCCTCTTTTCCCAATCCTCTCGTCTCCGTCCTGGACCCTGGCCCTTTGATTTACTAGGTATGGACCAATCCAAAGCAGGTAGTACGGCCCTGCTTCAGCTCTCTCGACTCTGTCGAGCCTCTGCATCTTTTCTGATGCTACGCAGCACCCACGCGCCAGCTCCAGCAGCACCAGTTGTACGCAGTAGTGCGCAGTAGTACCAGCAGCCAGAAGGATGTCCAGTCTGAGTAAATAAGGTACCGTTCCTTCGTAAGTAAGTAGGCACCTTACTTAGGTACTGCGTAAGGTAAGGCACATACTGCAAATACCTGCCTAGGTAGGCACCTAGGCAGTGCGCAGGTCATCACGTACAGATAAGGTAGTGCCTTACCTCGTCTAAGTATGTAGTGAGGTGCCTACCTACAAGTAGTGCAGGCACTTGGGCCTCCATTTCGTCTGAACGAAAAGTCCGGCTTCCACACCCATACGGAGTGCACAGACCCACTTCCACTCCCATTCGCATTGGCATTGGCATTTCCATTCCCACTCCCACGCGACGGGGGTCGGCCTCCATTGCCCATTGACTGGACCCTCCTTTCTCACCTGGCCCGCGTCGCCTTGCTCTACCTTTCCTTACCTACCTTAACTTCCTCTTGTCGGTCCTAGTTCTGACGTCGCCAACCCACTCCCACGCTTCCTCTTTTCTTCGCTACGCGGCGACGATATCTGTTTTCCTTGCATTCCCTTTTCCATTTTGCCATGTCCTGGCTGGGTTGGAGGAGCTAATTCTAACCATTGACACCTCAGCTCCACCACTTCCATTTGGCATCCGCGCGAGTCCTCAACCCATCTGTGGACATCGCCAGCTTCCTCGCCATCAGCTCTTTGTTCTGCGCCCACTCGCCTCACGCCCTTTCCCTTTGACCCTCATTTTCACTTGTCCCATCTCAGCTTTTCCGTTTGTCTTCGCCTTCAGTTTCTTTTCGGCTCTCCCTTTACCTGGTTGTCCGCATCTACTTCTTGTCCGTCCTCGTAACCGCCGTCGCCGATTCCCCGTCGCGAAACCCCACACAGCACAGCACCAAACCCGACCTTGACGCGCATTCCTAACCTCCCGACCTGAGATTGGCTCCTATGTCTTGACGATGCTTACCTCGTCTTTCGACACCGCCCCAGACTCTCCCGCCCGTATGCCCGTCTTCAGCCTCTCGTCCTGGTCCGAAGAATAGATTGTCAACGCCCTGCAAATATGCAGACCGTTCCCAGTGTGAGTTTGAGCTTAGCCATTTTGTGTGGCGGCTTCCGCAGGCATATCCCCAACTCCCGCCTGAACACATTTGCTCTACAATCAACGCGCCATTTCATTGACGGGGTCGACTCATTTCCCACGTCCCTCTCCGTCGCATGGTGTCCCTGATCTATTTGCGTCTGGCCTAACCCAGAAGCTGACCACATCGCGTCTCTAGCTCGTAGGAACAGGAACTGCCGTTGCTGGAGCGGCGCTCGGCTTGGTCTTTGCTCATCCCGACAATGCGAGTCTTGCCCGGCATTCCTCTGCAAGGAGAAAACTAGACCCGGATCAAGACATTCCTCCTAGCGGTGTGTCCGTCTCGCGACCCGGCACCAGCTCTCTCTCCCAGCAGCCGCCCACAACAGACGATCGCTATCCTACCTTACCCAATCAGACCCCCTTCACCGCCAACGGCAACGACTCGTCTCGTCCCCATCGGCCCCTCAGCCAGCACTTCAACTTCCCGCCCTCTTTTCTCCAGAGTCGGAGGGCCTCTGTTGTCAACCAAGGTGATTCCGCAATACCCTCATATGCCGAAGAAACAAGAGACTCCGTCTCATCGAATGGCTCGTGGATGAGACGCCTGTCCCTACGTCCATTATCTCAGCACGGAAGTATTCGATCTAGTCTCGGTCTCGACAATCAGTCTATTGCCTTCTCCCACGGCTCAGG
This sequence comes from Colletotrichum trifolii, assembly GCA_004367215.1. Lineage (NCBI taxonomy): Eukaryota > Fungi > Ascomycota > Sordariomycetes > Glomerellales > Glomerellaceae > Colletotrichum > Colletotrichum trifolii. The sequence goes on from RYZW01000457.1 coordinate 22,054, forward strand.
CGCTCCAATTCTATCCCCAACAGGCTCGATACCACCGCCTCTACCTCCCAACAAGCTGGTGAAGAGGCCGCCATCAGCCCACCAGAATGGCCCTGTAACGCGCCGCCGCTCTAGGACTCATCTACCCAGCCTTCGTAGACCTGCCACGAGCCACCAGAGGTCCGCCACGCTGCACCAGATAAATCACGACGTTCACCTCGGCAAACCAACAAACGATCCCAAATTCTCCTTTGATCAGTTCAAATTTCCTAGTGAAGCGGACGGCTCCACATTATCACCAGCGAAGCCGATACAGAACGAAGTTTCACAACAGTCGCGGCCCAAATCAGCGACCAAGTGGACATCGTTCTTTCATTGTCGCAGGGCGAATGTCGTCACACGTAGTGCCTCTGATCGCCTGATAGACCGTAGCCCCAGCACTCGGTCGCCGACGACCACGAAGCGAATCCTCGCTCCGGGCGGAGATAGCCGAGATATTTACCTAGTTCGCCGCGGTGTGCTTGGCGATTACGCAGAGCTAGAATACATTCACAGCCCTAAAGACGTGGAAAAACAAGAGGCCGCTGAGGTCGCGCGGGACGGGAAAGACAGGGGAGACGAGGGCGAGGAAAGAGAGGATAAGGAGGTGGACGAAGACGCGAACGACGAGGATTTTTCCGCAACGCCTGAAGATACGCCGACGAAGCGCTCGAGAAGTTCCCTATCAATGCATTTTTCTTCGCCGAGTAATTGGATTCCGAGGGCGGGGAGCCTTCGACGTACAAAGCGCGGCGCGGATTTGAGGGGTGGAAACCAGCGCCATGTTTCTGCACCTGTGAGCGCCACCGAAGACCCAGCCCAAGATAGCCACGGGCTTGCAGACGACATCCACACGTTGCAACACAATCAAGCAGCTCCCAATGCCCAGGACCCCGAAGCGAGCGCCGATTTCCTATCCCGAAGCCGAACTTTGTCGTCACTCTTACCGCCACTATCCCGCCTGTCAAGCTTCAACGTCGATATTTCTCGACTAGGTTCGGCGGGTGGTCCCGCCCCACCACCTCGATCAATCCAGCCTTCAGGCAGCTCTCAGGGCTCGGCAGCTATCGCTGCTTACTACCGTGGAACCCAAACAGACCGAAGCTCAACCATGAATAGCTCCGACTTCGAAGCGCGAGACTTTATTTCAGGCGATGAGGAGGATACCGATTTCAAGAGTGACACAATGTTCGATTCCCTGCGCACTGCGGCCTCTGGGGTGAATCGCGCACTCGAGACCCCAGTCGAGTCCATGTACGACGAGTCTCCTCCAGGTACGGCAGGCAACACCAAGACCAAGCGCCTGTCAATTCAAGAGATCCTCGGCCACTCGTGGGACGCCGACGATAGGATTATGGAAGAGGACGAGAGTATTCCGACACCGGTTCGCGCCAACCACGAACCCCGAATTCGACCAGACTCTGATGTCATGGCCCCGCGCTATAGTCTTGAACGACCTTCAAATGAGTACTCGCTCGGCAGCAAAGATTTTGGCCGTTTGTCAATCGAGGACGATTTCGACGAGTGGGCTCGCGACGGCGATGAAATGTTCTATGGCAACCAACTATCTCCTCCTGGCTCGATGCACTCGCGCGGCGTGAGCCAGAATCTGCGCATGGCCCTCACCAACATCAGCGGCAACGGCATGGCTGATGCCTCGCACGACCCAAGCGAGAGGCCCCGAAGCAACATTTTTGACTGGAGCGAGTCAAGTCACGAAAAACCCGAGCATGGCACCGCTTTCCGTCCCAAGACCGCCTATGGTAAGGAATTGGATATCAGAGGCGGCCGTACGGTTGTCCGTAAGGGCCCCACCGCAATGCATGTTCGAAGTCAGAGTGTGCCTGTCGTTCACGATATCGCCGACAACTCGTCAATAGCGTCCCAGAAATTCGGGACGTGGGGGTTGGGGACCAAGACTGCGAGTGAGGATTGGGACGACGATTTCGAGTTCGGTGGCAACGAGACGGAAGATAAAACTTTGAGCGACGCATTCGCAATGGTTGTTCCTGCTTCCATTCAGGCATCTCAGCCCAGCCTGAAGCAGCATACCGGCCACATCAGAGAGCTGTCACTTCTTGTCAACGACTTGAAGCGTTTATGTCGTCATGGACGGGACCTCGACATGCTCGGAGGGTCAACCGCGGGGCTCTGGAAAGAAGCAGAGGGCATCATCGCTCTGGCATCACCAGATGAGGACGAGCTGGAAGGCATGGATGTGGACTCCTCATCTGTCATGAGCGAGCGATTCATGGAAGGTTTCGATGCCGCTTCGCCTGCGCCTATTGAGAAAGAAGACCCATTTGACGAAGTCCACGAGATCAACGTGTCAAAGACTGCCGTCATACGCGAGCGTCCTGCCGGTCGCAGACGTTCAGTCTTCTCGCCAGATGACGACATCTTCGGTGGAAACAACATGTCGCCAGATGAAATTGCAGCTGCGAGACCCAAAACGCCCGAGAACAACATCAACGTCGGAGGTCACGATGTCACCGACATCGTAAGGTCTGTACTGGACGCCATGCAGCAATCTGTACCAGACTCCAGCAATGACGACAAACTTCACTTCGGCACGAACAGCCTCAAAGCTTTAGTCAAGCGAGCCAGTGATCTGCGAGACACCCTGTCCGAGGTTGTGCGACGAGCGGATCAACTTACGTCGAGTCCTGCGCGAACGCCCCGGCAGCACAATGACAGCCCAGCCTTCACCCGCGTCTTCACACCAGAGCATACGCCGTCGCCGTCCAGTCCGCCAAAGAAGCTTCCCCATAGTCGAAGCACCAATTCTGTACTCGGTCGAGGCTCAGTGGATGCGTCGCCATCGAATGGCCTCCAACGGATGCAAATGATGACTGTTAGCTGAGAGTAGGCACTTTGAGGACACGACAGACAGGCAGCCTTTGACTGTCTGCTCCTGGTACTATACGCGGCCCACTGTGGCCTTGGGCTGGCTGTCGAGTCTTGTACATGTACGAATATTGTTGATTTTGTCTGCATAGCGACGGCTCAGGGGTGTCGGGTTTTCTCTATTTTGTCTTTTCTTGACTGCCTACGCTGCGACACCCGACCACAAACAAGAGGCTGTCACGCGTGTCAGCCCAATCGCAACGAAAACGCCTTGCGATGCCTCTGCAACTGGCGAAAAGGTCGACCAGCCTGATCACAGTAGGCCCTGTTGTTTGGAGGCCAAAAAGACCGCTCGATAACGAGGAACTTATGACGATGTAATCATGTAAACGAGCTTAGTGGACGGACCTTGGGTTCACGTGGATGGACTGCAGGGCAGGACAACCACTTCGCCTAGAATTGGCATGGATGGCATGGTGGAATGACAATGCGGAGAACAGAAAACGAAAGCGGTACGGATACGAGAAGTTATACTGAGACGGCATGTTTTGCAGGTCTCCATGAAAAAGCCAGTTGATGGGATTAGCATGTGGCTCAAACCCCTTTTCCTTACCTACACTAAAAATTCTTGGTTTGGGCATTGTACTACCGTTAGATTCGCAGGAAAAGCAGAAAGAACAAAAAGACAGCACACCAAATGCGGCTGTCTACTGGTCTACTACATTTATACCACATTTTCTACCTGGACGACTTGCATACATTAAGTGACCGTCTCGAGCTGGATTTCGCCGCCCTGGCCCTCATGATGACGCACACGCGACCATGAGCCCTCGACCATCAAGTGAGTAACGACGCCCTCTTTCACGTTGGGTTTCGTCACCTTCACCTTTTCTCGGTCGAACAGACCAGCTGACTGGGCCGTCTCGACACGGGACATGAAAGCACGAAGATGGGTGTTTGGAGGCATCCTAGAAGTATCACTGAATGGCCTGGGCGTCGTTCAAGCTGGCAAAGTTTGACAGGTTGGTGGAGTCGGCTTAGATGAAGTACAGAAAAGTAAAACACTGCTACACGACAGAAACATTTTGACCTCACTTCCGAAGAGAGCCGATGTTGGAGAAACGATCGAATGGCCATGTGGAGAAACACTATTAATTCATCTTGGTGCACCTTGTGCAAAGGGTGCGGTACAGTCTGCATACAAAGGGGGGTGGGTATCCAACAGAGAGGTACCTGATCGCAGCGACGAAGAACAAGGAAGTTGGGAAAAGATGGATATGTATACGTAGAGTAGCATGCTACATTTGTAGCCATGCTTTTTGCTGATCTTGCAAGGAACGACGTCGTCCAACGACGCTGTATAGCCCAACCCCTTCACTCTGGTTTCCGTGCTTTTTCCAGAGTCCCACGAGCCTCTGAGCCTCTTTATCAAATGTGTCTCGGTACTTTTTTCCTTCTCCGCTAACATACTGGTGAAGGGTATATCCAAAGGGTCTACACAACAACTTCGAGCCAGTTGCGTCCGTCGCCCCGGGGAACGACACGAGAGATTTCAGTGCCGTAGACTGCGTTCCACATGAACTGTCCCTCGAAGCTGACTGGTTTGGTTGCTGACTGGAGGTGGATACGCTTGAGACGGAGGTGGCGAGATACCGTATCCTCGGGCGTCAACGGTGTCGTGTCGTGGGCGTGGATGGGAGGCTTGGTGGGAGATATCCAGGTCAAGGATTCTGTGTTGCCGGGCACTGTAGGGGCAGGGGCAGACCAGAGGGGGCGGGGGGTTTGGGACGCGTGAATTGGGAGCGCAGGGCTCATGACCTGCTCCGGCTCTGGAGACGCCGAGTCTTCCTGCTCAACTCCCTGTGCATATTGGGCTTGCTCGTATTGCTGCTGCTCAGACATCCGCTGCTCGTATTGTTGGCGTTCAAACTCTCGTTGCTGCTCACGCATATGCTGCTCGTACTGCTGCTGCTCATACGTGTACCGCTCGAATTCGCTCTGTTCGAACATGCGTTGCTCGTACTCCTGTTGCTCCAATTGCTGTTGCTCAATGTACAGCTGCTCCTGCTCGATTTGCTGCTCTGCGGGTCCATCGGTAGCAGGCGGAGCGGTGCTGGACACAGACATGGCTTCATCAAACGCCGCCATCCACTGCGGGGGACTCGAAGTGCTTCGGGCAAAGCCGGCGGAAGTCGTAGTCGTACCAACCGCCTCGGTGAGTGCGGCATCCCATTCCGCGGTAAAGGCCCTGGCACGTCGAAGACGTTCTCGTGGGGCTGGCGTGATTTCCATCTTGGATTCCGAACCATCCCACCACGCGGGCTGCCTGACAGCAACGACTGAAAGGGGGTCAAAGTCAGAAACAGCTTCCGTCTCGCCGGATCTTGTGAACGCTGTGTCCAGATTTGGAGTTGAGCGCCCAGATGTGACGACGTCTGATGGCGTTCTGGTCGGCCGTGCCGACGCGACCAAGACCCAGTCGCGGGCCAGGGAGACGGCCGCGGGTGCAATCCAGAGGCTGGTAGATGTGAGTTCAGGCAGAGCCTCGCCCATCACACGTGCTATAGAGGGCATGCCGAGGCCGACTGGAGGGGCTGTAGTCGTCTTGTACATGATGCGCTTGTGACTGACGTCGAAGAGTCCTGAACATTCGCATTCTGTTATCATGGTGGGTGCTGTCCAGAGAGTAACCCTGTTATTCTGCCTTTGGGCCGACTGCCAGAGGTTTCCGGAGGCGAGAACGGGCAGCTCCTCAATTATGACGCGTGCCATCAAAGGCATGTCGAGACTGACGGGAGAGGCTGACGTCGTCTTAAAATCTGCGCCGCTTCGGCCGGGGTTTAAGAGTCCACGGCCCTCCGTCTCCACGATCGAAGGGGACACAGTCCACAGCTTCCTCGTCGACGTCTGCCGAGGTGGGCTGCAGAGCGAGCTTGTCGAAGCCGAGGCTATCAGTTTCGTCGGCTGGCTCCAAAGCGATGTGCTTTGAATCACTGCCGGCTGGGATTGATGGACCCGAAGAGGACGAGGAGGAGGAGCAACCAGGGTGTTCATGTAGCTTGCCCATGTGCGCGAATCGGGCTGAGGAAGGCCGGTCAACTTATACACGCTAATGAAGCGCTTTGGCTTAGCGGTCCACAACAGGGTACTTGGCTTTGGTCGCGAGCTCTGTTCTTCGCCAGGTTTGGTGATGACGATGGAGTCGTGCTTTGAATCGTCTTCTTTGTCTTCCCCGGTCTTCTCGTCTTCGAAAGCATATTCAGACGAATCCTGGGAGACATAATCTTCGATCGTAGACTCGGGCCGGTAGGACACTGGGCGAGGGAGCAGACTGTACTTGGACGGCACTTGGTCGGACTGCAGGAGACTGGCTATCTCCCATAGCGTGTCCTCGTCAAAGTCATCATCACTTCCCTGCTCTCCATCAATGTCTGATACCTCGTCGTCGTCTTCTTCTTCTTCTTCGTCGTCGTCGTAGTCGTCAAAAAAGGATGAGGAGTACTCTTGCGCCTCAAGCTGTTTGGCTCGGGCCTCTAGGGCGGCGCGAATTGCTGGGCCGCCAGTTGACATGGTGCCGGGCATTGCCATGAAGGTATGGCTGGGTCGCGGCTGTACGGTCGCAGTGTCCGACTTCTCACCCCAAGGGAACTGGAAGATACCGAGAGTACCTCGCTTGTCCGGGAGCGGTTCCGGGTTCTCGACGATGTCGGGAAGTAACGTGATACGCCTGCTCCGTCTGGGTGGTCGCTGGGTGACGGGACGCGCTTGGATCCTTGGTGGTTCAGGAGGTACGAAAGACGATCGCCATAGCCCCGCGGTGGGACCGCGCGGCCTTTTAGCAGCCGTGTCGTCCAGCTGCCAGAGCTGAGAGCTGTCGATGGCAAGGGGTTCGGAGTTCGTTCGCGCGACAGGGCGGGCGTGTAAGCGGGCGGGCACATGACCGACGCCGCCCTTGACAGACTTGGCCGTGACATCGCGAGCCCGAGACCACAGCAGCGTCGCCTCGCGCTCCGGAGCAATTGGCGAGATGGGTTGCCAAAGGCGTCTTTGGACTGCAGCTCGCTCCTTCGGCATGAGCCTCGCGAGAATCTGAGCGTCACCGGCGTCGGACTCGTCGGTGTCCGGTGGGGTAGGGCTGCCCAGCTGGGCGCTCACTCTAGCATTTGAGACAGACAAGAAATTGAGGTTTCTTTTGGCCAATAGCTCGGGCGCGTTCTCCTTGTATTCCGTTTGCGCGTCAGCCAGCCTTTGCTGCCAGAGGCTCCCGCGCTTTTCGCCTTCGGACGTGGTGGATGAAGCACTTCTCAGGTCTTCGTAAGACTGCTTGCTGAGGCTGCCGCCACTTTGCATCCGAGCGCGACGGGATGCTCGGCGATCCGCCGCAATGCTCGCAGGAACCGTAGTCGATTCTCTGGCTTTAAAGGCCAAGCTCGCATCTTCCAAGTGGGAATTGCGGACCGAAGTCGTTCCAACGGTGGAAAACGAGTCGGGACTTAGTCCGTGCTGCATCTCGTGCCACTGGTTTTCTTGCAGGCCCATTTCGGCCTCTAGCGATTCAAGGAGACGAATCTTTTGTCCTTGACTTTCATACGAATCTCTATTGGGCTGGTCGAGCTTCTTGAGCTGGGCTTGAATCATCTCGTACGCATGCTGCGGTGACTCTAATGGAGACGGCTCTGCCACCTGGAAGACAACCGCATTCTTTCTGGCCGGAGACTTGAGCTGCAGTGGCATGGGTGGTGGCATCCTACGAGAGCTGACCTTGGCCTTGCGCTCAGAAAACGTCGCGCACTCGTCGCCCACGCGGTGGTGCCAACGCCCATTGAGCATTTCAGCGCCAACTTTGGGATCTTCGACGGGGCTCGGATGGATGGCGAAAGCTTCCGGGTCTCTTTCACTTTCGAAGGATGCATCCAGCATGATAGTCATTACCTCCTTGCCGTCGTTGTGGCTGATCACGGACGGGTCACGCTGTTGGATCCACGTAGACTTTGGAAGGTGAGTGGCCTCTTGGATGTTCACCGCAGCGGCGGGTGAGTGGATAGAACCCCAGTTTGTTGTTGTCTCCTCATCCTTCGTTCTTGCCTCGCTGAACTCAGAGAGGCTTGGATTTCGGACAGGTAGCACTGGTGACGATTGACGTTTGGCTCCCTCTTGCGAGCGATCGACACGAGCACGCTCGTCAACGGGCACTTCGGGAATCCAAGACTCGCCATAGTCGGCCATACCTCTGCCGGTCATAACCGAAGTATCCAAGCTGAATTTGGATGTGTTTTGGGGCAGTTGAGGACGATGCACTGGTTCATCCATCTCCAAGATGCTTTGAGTTCTGATTGAAGTCTTCGTTGATCGGTCTGATTTCCTTGAGTGAACGGGGCTAGTCTCACGGTCCCAAACCTGGTCATGTTCACCAGCTGCGCCTTGCTCTGTCTGATAAGCCGCGGGCACAGAGGGCATCTCGGGGATCATGGCGCTAGGTCTGCTATCGGAGGTGGAGCTGTTAGGAGTTCCGGAGAAAAAGAGCTTCATTTTCTCGTCGAATGTCATGCTCTTTGTGTCGTTGGGCAGTGGTCGTAGCACTCCGCCGGCACTCTTTGGAGGCGGGGGCAGTGGCGGTAGCTGCGTTGGGCTTCCCGGGTTGGACATCAGAATCGACTTCCTGCTGATGATGGAACCGCCAGATTTGGTCCGACGGTGGGTGAGGGTGTTTTCTGCCGGGAAGATCTGGCGATCCTTGCCCTGCTGCCTTGGAATGGGTCGTGGTCGATGTACAACAGAACCGGATGACTTTAGCACAAATCCAGGGGATTGTGCGTTTTGAGGCGTCTTCGCAGCCTGGTGAGTGGCCCCCTGTATGATGTTTCGCACTGCCGTGGGGTCGTTATACTGGATGTTCTTTACTAACATGACCGTCTGCTCCTTTGAGTCGGTTGCATCTTGATTAGCACTCGCAGCCATTGCCTTGGGATTGGAAGGAAGACCCGTCGTCGGCCGCCTTCGGAGCCCACCGTCCTGGCCCTTGGGGGACAAGGGCTTTTGCCGGGAAGGCCGAATGGTCGGGTCTACGGATGACTGAATCGGCCAGGCGGACGGCAGATCAGGCTTCTTTGGCGACATCAGCCGTGCCGCACTTCTCGGAGGAGGAAGAGGTGTTGCGGAGGGCGACGTCATCAGAGCGGCTGTCGAGGTTGTTCTGATGCTAGCGGACCTGCCAATGTTCGCTTGGCCGGCGGAAGTTGCGCCAGACCGCTGACTAGTAGTCCTCTCCAGGGTTTCAAACGGGCTCAAGGGCCGATCTGGACGAGGTGGTCGAGGCGGGAAAGCGAAGGTGTCCGGTATTGCTGGCATCGGGGGTGTGAGTGGTCGTTTTGGTGCGAGCTCCTCGACCTGTTCGGCGGCGTCTGGTATATGGCGAGGCGATCTTCGCCGAATTTCCTCCACGCCTGGGGATAGCTGAGCTGACGAAGTCATCGCCGGCGGATTCGACAATAGGCCGGCTGACTTGGAAGATTGTGAGTCGGTTGAGGGGGATCTGGGTCCGACTTCTTTCCGCTTCACGCTTTGGGATCTCTTCAGAGCCTCCTCATGAGTGATGGCAGGCGGTTGTGGAGCTGGGCGTTGTGCAATCAGACTGGACGATGTCTGCAGAGTCGCCATATCGTTGTCCCTCCTCATCCGGTCGTTCTTTGCGGCAGTTTCCAGGTCAACAGTAGCTATCTTGGCAAGGGGGTTCCGCTCGCCACTCTGTTGCAGTACAGGGTTCGAGATGGCGTTCTTGAAACTCGCACCTGGGCCGGCTCTGTCGAATATGCTCCTCTTGTGCTGCATCTTCGGCCTGGCTTCGACCCTCTTGTTTTCCCGAAGAAGAGCTGTCTGCGCACGCATTGGCGGGAACAGCTGACCCTGAACGGGAACGCCACCAACCCCAAGCACAGCTTGACCAGGCACGGCGCCGGTAACGGTGGGCAATGCGGCACCAGCACTGGACTGGAATTCAGGACGAGGAGCATCTCTCGACTGTGAGAGGGTGGTTACGGTAGTGATCGTACCGGCTTTTAGATCCTCGTAACGCGAAGGCGGGAAGTCCGAGTCTGAAGTTGAAATGTCTCTGCTCGAGGTGATGTTGCGTGGAGACTGTGCATCGGGGTGAACGGTTTGTGGAGGTCGGGAGGGGAGTAGCGATTCCGCAAGGCCGGTGACGATACCTGTGAAAGTCAGCTGAGCACGGCAACGTCTGCCAACTAAGCACCACGCACCAACAAGCAACGACAGGGCGGTAGCAGGGAGTGCGGTCCTCCAGAGCAAATCGATGGAGGCAATGCCAAGCAGCATGGGAATACTGCCCTGTCGGAGGAACCCAGAGTCAGCCTTACGAGATACATGACTTTCAAGCTACGATTTCGTTGACTCACTGCAATCCAGGCTGCGAAGCCGACCATGGTCCACAGGATGGCTTTGCAGCCGTGGCTGCTTTTCACCTCCCGTGTGAGACCGAGAGAGTTGGCTCTGATTGCGAGCATCGCAAGGACGAGGAAGTCTGCGATCAAAACAACGACGCCAGCGGGTAGCAAACCGGTCCTAGTTACGCAGACGGTCTGGACCTGTGGCTTCTGGAAGCCCACAAAGACGGCGCCCAAGACGAGGCGTAACCCCAAAACGGCCTGGGGAATCATTCCGCCGGTGGGCGTCTTTGCGTTGCAGTTGATAGCCCATAGTAGGTATTGTTCGATGGCAAAGCGGGCCAACTGGTCGAAAATGGAGGCGAATATTATGGCAACCTGACAGCCGGTGGTTGATGTCGGGTCGATGGTAAGGGCAGCGAAGTCGATCTGAGCCCACAGGGCTGCAGAGGCAAGGAACGTAATGAGGACCAGCCTCAGGCCGTCCCGAAAGATTTTGGAGCCACGGCCCTTTGCCAAAAGAAAGACAGCGGACGACGCGGCGTTGAGCACGATGCCACTATTCTCACCTAGTTAGCAGATGCTTCTCCCATCCCAAGACCTTCCCCTTCTCTTTCTGATCCACTCTGGCTCCTCCATCATGTAGCAGTGTCGGCTTCTCGGACAAAGTCAAGGCTGGCGACTAACAGTGTGAGAGCCGCAACGAGGGCCTGAACAATTCCTGGTATAAACATGTCGACTTTCGGGCCGCGGGCCGGCCGGGACGAAGTAGAAGAGCCCAGTCAATGGGGGGAGACGATGTGAGAAATTTATACAACAAGACGAACCATGGTGAGAATGGCGTCGAGGTACGATGAAGTGCCACGAAAGGCGAGAAAAGAAACGATAGCAACGACGGGATGCGCCACGGGCAACGAATAGTGGAATGAAGGAGAGTGATGGCTGGAGCTGAGCTGCCGTAGGTTCGACTTTGCTGCTGCACTTGTCCAAGTGAGTTGTCGGGGACGTAAGAGAGTGGAGAGTCAACACAGACGAGAGACAGGAGGCTCGCGTGTGCGTCCGAGTTTGAGTCTGGGTCTGGGTCTGGGTCTGGGTCTGGGTCTGGGTCTGGGTCTGGGTCTGGGTCTGGGTCTGGGTCTGGGTCTGGGTCTGGTCTGGTCTGCGTCTCGGTAGTGGCACCGACGAAGTAGGCGACTACTATATGTGACTACATGGTGCAATATAGCAGTTGCAGGGAAGACGTCGTCTCAATGAAGAGAAACCAAGTGGTGTGTCTCCGCGTGCTACCTTACTATGCACCGACTTAGGTCACGATGCCTGCAGGTACAATTAGCACGCGGTGACACTTTGGGTGCCCTCCTCCCCCTTAGTTGTACTTGCAGGCAGTCTTGAAAGATGCATGGGGAAGGTGAAGCCAGGGCTTCCTTTCCGGTAGCCGGTAGGAATCCAGCTTGATGTCACGTCAGCGGAGAGTCTGTTATATCAATCACATAGTCGTCCTCGCAGTACTGTGTAGGCCAATAAAACGCAGCGCACAACGAGACTGTTTGCACCTAATGCGTACATGGAAGAAGGCAGAAGGCAAGGCAGAAGCAAACCAGGGGCAAGCAGGTACGGTCACCTTCAACTTTTCAGAAGGAGAGCGTCTTAATCTCACGTGGCGCGCGCCGGG
>RYZW01000458.1:3204-15223 GCA_004367215.1 Colletotrichum trifolii
TAGAATAGTATCTAAACTTTTTACTTTATATATAGATTTAACTATAAACTTTACCTGATAATAGTATTTATACTAATACTAACTTATAACTAGTTAAGATAGTAATGAAATTACCTATTATTATAGATAATTATACCCTAGTTCTAATATTTAACCTTATAGTAATAGAAAGCCTTATAGTAATAGTTAGGGAGAGTTTAATTAAAACTAGAGCTTAATATATATAGCTAAAAATAACTACTAAGGTTATAGGGTTAAGAAGCTTTTTAAACCTCTTAAAAATAGAATAGAATAAAAAACCTATTTCGAGATATAAAAACTAGGTACTCTATAATTTATTATTCTTCTATAACGTTTATAATAAAACTAAAGTTTCCTCGAAATCTATATAGTTACTTATAAAAGATAATTACGAGATAAGTATAGAAATATCTAGCTATAACTATTATAACTAAAGCTATTAGTATATTAGACTAAACTTTAATAAAATTATTCTAAATACTATAATCGAAAAGTAGCTTATAGATATTTAAAAGAAAATTATCTAGTTATCTTATAAACTACTATACTAAGCTAATAATATTAATAACTAAGTATTAATTAGATAATACTTTAATATTAATACTTTACTATAATATTAGTTACTAGATACTTTAAAGTATTATAATACTATAATTATAGGGGTTTTAAAAACTATCTAACTATACTAGAAATATCTATATCTATATAAGTATTATTTATAAATTAGCTATACTTAATTAATATATTAAAATTATTTACTGATAAAAGTAAGCTAAGTCTTACTATGTTTATATAGAGATTATAAGTTAGCTTATATTAGTAATAGAGAACTTTCGTATTAGTAGTATAAAGTTTTGTNAAAGTCTTATCTTAGGGGTAAGTAGGGCTTAGTCTAGGGGATATTAAAGTTATAGATATTGAGGTTATAATAAATATTTAAATATAGTATCTATAGTTAGTAGTAATTGAATATCTTAAGATATTTAAATTATATATAGCTATGAGGGCGTGAAGGCGTAAGGGTATAAGGGTATAAGGTTGTCGCGGAAGGAGTTATTAGTTGTTTGTTATCGAAAAGGTTAACGCGGGGCGGGTATGCTAGCTACTATAGCCGCGAGGGGTTCAGCCCCGGATTAACTAGGGGCTAGCTATAGCAGTTAAGTTCTTTATATTATAAATATTTAATACTATTTTACTACTAGTTAGAGAAAGTATATTACTATTACTCCCCTATCTACTATTTAATATAAATATAAGTTAAGAGGTATATATAAAAGTTATCTAGTAGTATTATTATATTTTATTTTATAAGAGAATTAGCTATTTTATTACCTAGGATATTTATATATCTTAAAGTTTATTAGATTTTAATAAGTAATTTTACTTACTAGGCTTTCTACTAGAATTAAATTATAGTAGTTTATAATAAAGTAAGTAGTATACTAAGTAAATAGTTAACTATTACTTAGTTATTAAAGTAAACTATAATATTTATAGTATTATAGTTATAGAATAGGAAAGTAACTACTAGTCTTATTATAGTATTTTTAATTTCTTTATTAAAGATTTTAACTTAGGGTAATTTCTAGGAGCTACTTTTGATAAAGGTTTAGTTTTAGTAGATAGTTTATCTAAATCCTATTAATTCTAGGTCTATTTATAATTTATTAGTATAAGTTATAACATAAATAAATAGTAATCCTAGGAACTAGGTATTATATTCTTCTACTACTAAGTATTTATTTCTAATAAGCCTAGTATGTTTTTAGGGGAGTAATCTTTCTTAAGAAAAATTAAATAAGTAAATCGCGAGATATATACTATTATACTTATAAATATTATAGGCTAGATTGTTTTCTATAAGTATAATAGGTTATAGTTATATAGTTATTTTATTAGTAAGTAATTCTACCATAGAAACTTGAAGTATAGTATAAAGTACTATTATACCCTATTTAGTAAGATAGTAGTTAAAAGTATACTAGTTTCCCAAAAGAGGTATTCTACTTATATAGTTTACTATATAGGAAAGTAGCTATATAAAGTAATATTTAGTATAATTTAGATCTTCCTTATAGTTTTATTAAGACTAGTTCTAACTACTAGGTATATATTTATCTAGGTATAGTATTTCGTAATAGGTTTTGTCTTACCTAGATACTAAACCTTAGTACTAAAGAATACCTTTAAAATAATAATAAAATATATTACCCCCGCTTGACGTAGTGGTTTAATATCTAGCTGGCTCTTACTATCATGGTAAGAGTAGTAGGTTCGAATCCTGCGGCGGGCAAGCGCGACCGGTAGGCACGCACAAGTGTGCCTTCCGATGGTATAAACCATGTAGTAACCGCTACCGGCTATTAGCTCTTGCTGCCAGCCGTTAACAGCTAGCGACTGTTGACGGCTAGTGGCAGGCGCGGCTGGCTAGCATTGGTGTCACGTGACTGCGATCCTTAAAGAGTAACTGCGACGGATGGGCCTGTACCTTCCCCATTTGTCACCTATCGTATTAACCAACCGTGTCATCACCTATCGTATTAACCAACCATGTCTTGCTGCCTGAGGTTTTCTCCGTTTAACGGTTCCTCAGAACCAGTAGTATCTAGAAGGTAAATGAGGCAAGAGCCGACAACCGGGTGTAGCTTCCTTTAAAGGGTTCCGGAGAGGCATATGACTTTAAATAGATCAGAGACCTTCAATACAACCAATAAAATATATTACTTTCTTTATAATAAATAGAAAAGTACTACTTATCACTTTATTAAAACTTTTAAAGTATTTCATAACTTTCTTAGTAGTTATAGTCTATTCTTTAATATAGTAGTAGAAGGATAGTTTCTTATCTAGTTATATTTTGAGTTATTTGATATAATTACTAAAGCTAATAACTATATTACTATATATTAGAGTTAATACTAGCTAAATACTTAAATAGCGCGAGAAGTAGATTAACTTAGTTTTTTAATAGGTTAAAAGTAATTATACTACTTTTCCCTAATATTATAGTTTCGTTAAAAATCTCCTAGGTTTTCTAGCTAGTCTTAGCTAGGTTATTCCTAATATAAATAATCCTATAGTTATCTATATAACTAAACTAGTTTAACTTAGGGCTAATTTAGTAGAGGAAATCTATATAGAGAAGATAGAAAATAGAGGAAATAGGGGAGCTTTATAGGAAACTATAGAAAAATAGTATTATTAGTATTTTATACCTTTATAGTAGATACTAGTTATATAATAGAAGTTAAGTTACTATATTTAACTAATAAAAAACTTAAGCTAGCTCTAAGTTTAAAGTATATAGTATAACTAATTAATAAGTATAGTACTAAAGGTTTCTTAGATATCTATAGTAATAAAAGTAGCTACTTATTTCTAGTTAAAAGTTACTTCAAAGTTATAGGCTAGATAGCTAATAATATTAGTAGAGGATAAAGTTAGCAGGATACTAGTTATTTATAAGTAGAAGATATTAAAATAGATATAGAGCTAAACTATTTATCTAGTAATAAAGTATTCTAAGCTTTTATTTAGGATAACTAGAAAGGAGATTAAATACTAGTTTTTATATATACTAGTATTATAGTTAATCTTAAGGATTAGTAATATTTTAGTTTTATATTATAGGAATAAGTAATATCCTAGTTATAAATACCCCTTATAGAAAAAGTATAGTAAACCTTTAATATATAGTTAAGTAGTTTAGAATATAGTAATAGTATTCCTATTAAGCTTAAATATAGTGTAAGGGTATTGGCTAAAGGCCTGGTAAGGGAAGGAGTGAATAGTAAAAGGTAGGTCTCCGTAGGTTGTAAGACTTTAACTTAGTAGGCTAACTAGTAGTAGCTATGAAGATCTTTTATCCTATAGTAACCTAGGGCTACTATATTACGTAATCTATATCTATTCCTAGCTATCCTGGCTCTCTATATAGGCTATGGGGTATATCTTTATAACTATCCCCCTTTCTATAGGCTTTAGGCCCCAAGGCTTATAAATACTATATAGGTACTTTTTTGAAAATATCTTTGAAAATGGTTTTGCTGGTTATTTGCTAATTGCTTGGTGATTGAGAATGAAAGGTTTTCCCTATATATGTATTAATATATAAGGGTTATCCTATACGTATATTAATATATAAGAGTTATTTATCCTATACGTATATTAATATGTAAGGGTTATCCTTTACGTATATTAATATATAAGGGTTATTTATCCTATATATATATTAATGTATAAGGCTCCCGTTACTATATTAAGCGAATAGTATTTCCCGTTTATTAGCGAGGCTTTGGTATATTAACTAGGATTTTTAGGCTTACTAGGGTATCTGACCCCTTTAGTATATTAATTGGAAATCTTTAGGGCTAAACCTAAGGTATCTAACTTTTTCCTATATTAGCGACGCTTTCTATAGGGTTTCCTAAATACTGATTAGGTATCTAAGGCTTCTTATTACTGATTAGACTACCGAGGTATTAGTATATATTTGCTGGTAGGCTTTTCTAGGCTTTCTTGTATAGCCCTAGGTTCTGTATAGCTCTGGGGACTTCTCGAGCTCTGTATGGCTCCGGGGACCTCTTGAGCTCTGTATAGCTCCGGGGACTTCTCGAGCTCTATATAGTTCCGGGGACCTCTCGAGCCTTTAGTGAGGCGTTTGTAGTAAACTTTTATATAGTACTTTTATTATGTTGTGGTTTTCTAGCCCTAGGCTTATTATGGCTCTAGGGACCCTTGGCGAGTTTTTGGTGAAGTATTCGTAGTAAGTTTTTATAGGCTACTTACTTTTTAGGGTATTTTTTCTACGCTATATAACCTTAGGCTCTACCTAGTTCTAGGGACTTTTTAGCGAGCTTTTGGCGAGGTATTTGTAGTAGACCCTTATAGGGTAGCCTGGTCTCTAGTAGAATGTATAGAACTTATTATAGTAATAAGTAGCTATAGTATAGCTTAATTTACTATATACTTTATACGAGGGGTAGCTTTTAGGGTATTTATGCTTTTCTAGGTATAGCCTTTTCGTTATCTCCCTACAGTATTCAGCTACTAACTCCTTAGTAGTAGTGCTCCCGATACTACTGAAGCTTTCCTCATGGGGCTATAATGTTTCCTATAGGTGCTTAGCTACTAGGGCTACTACTTTAAGTACTTGATTATTGAACTTCTAGCATTATAGGTACTACTATAGCTTAACCTTAAAGTAATAGAAGAATATAAAAGTATAAAGCCTGGAAACCTCTAACTTAGGGGTACTTAGGACCTTATAAATAGCTAACTATTTAGCGTAAAACTTTAGTGGGGACTGGTTTTTATATCGAAGTGTATAAAGTATACTATAGAAGTATAACTCTTATAAAGTTAGGTTAGTTAATAAATAGCGAACGAATACTATAAAGTTAGCTTATATAAGGTCTAGTAATAGAGTATAGTAGTAGTTATACTACTGGGTCTATAGGTTATATATTAGTTTAGTTATAGCTTACTAGATCTAGTATACTATAGAGGCTTCTAGGTATAGAGAGTAGCTATCTTGAATTACTATTAGCTAATCCTCAATTTTATATAAAGTAATACTTTTATAAAAGAGGCTATATAAGTAATAGGGGGGTTTTAAGTAATCCTTATAGTTAACGGTTTCGTGAATTAATAGTATAGGGGTTATTGCTAAGTGTTTACTGCTAGAAAGCTAAGCTGATATTATCTCTATGAAGGAGGACTATTATTCGAGGAGGTATATAAGTACTATATATTTAGGTAATATAGTTATTATAGGTTTAGGTAATATAATTAAGGCTATATATTTAGCAGAGTTTTCGGTAGAGTTTTCTGCTAAGTATTTAGTAACTATATATTCACTAGCTATTCGTTATAATAGAGCTATTATTGAAATCCTAGTTTTGCCCCTCTAGGAAGTAGAAGTTAAAGAATTATAAAAGTATTAGCTAAAGGTCTAGTAAGGGAAGGAGTAAATAGTAAAAAGTAGGTTTCTATAGGTTATAAGATTTTAACTTAGTAGGCTAATTAGTAGTAGCTATGAAGATCTTTTATCCTATAGTAGCCTAGGGCTACTATATTACGTGATCTATATCTATTCCTAGCTATCCTAGCTCTCCGTATAAACTATAGGGTATATCTTTATATATAGTATTACTTATACTGAGGACTATACTATAGAGCTTTTTAGGTATAATATTAAAGTAGAAAGGAATTTTATAGGAAATATATTTTAGGACTAGTTCTAGTATATTATCTTTTACAGAAATTTATTCTAGTAATTTCCTATAAAAGAAAAAAGGTTTTCTTATTAAGCTTAGTAATAAAAATATTATTATTATCATAGACCTAAGCTTTGAAGCTTATATAAGATATTACTATGAAGGCTCCGTATAACTACTACCCCTATAGTCTAGTAAAGAGTTTTCACCCTAGGTATAAACTCTTTAAATTTATTATAATACTATTAAAGTATTACTAAAGTACCTTCTCGTAACTAGCCTCTAATATTAATAAATTTCTTACCTAAGTTTAACTTAGTAATAATAATAAATAATAAGAAAATAGAAGATAGTAAAAAGATAATGATAGATACTACTAATTAAGAACTTATAATAGGGGTTCTAATAGACTAATAGTAAACTAATTTAGTAGAAGATAAAAACTAATCTTTTTAAAATACTTTTACGAAACTCTAAGTAAATTATAACTTAACTTTATAAGTATTATAAATACCTAACCTGAAGTAAAAACTACTCTTTATTAATACTTTTTTTAATAGTAATACTTTCTACTTTCCTATATAGTAAATAACTATATAGTATAAATTAGAAATTAATTAAGTTTTTATTGGGGGACCTAAAGACTTCTAGTAATACTTATAAATAAGTTTATTATTTAAAGTCTAGATATAAGTTAATAACTTTTATATTATATAAGAACTATAAAATAATTAGGATATTAATATATTTTTCTAATATATTATTAAATAATATAAAAACCCCTATTATAATACTTAGATGTTTAAGAAGATTCGCTATTTCTATTAAGAACTTAAATAGATATTTATTAAGTTCTTTATTAAGTTTAAATTAGCTATAGGATAAATAAGAAAATATAACTAAGTAGGGGATATTAAGCTAAACTACTCCTATCTAGCTTTCTCCTACTGAATTTAGATAACTATTATTAGCTATAATATTAACTAAATAGACTATTATACTACTATCTAGTATTACTATATAATTATAATAGGCTTTAAAACTTTTAATATAGAATTATAATACTATAAATAGCTATAATCCTTTTACTAACTAAAACTAATAATTAATTAGAATAAAGATATATAAATAATAAGTGGGAGGGGTTAATAGCTCGCTCTCTACTACGACTATTAGTAGATATATTATCCCCTAAAGTATGATTTTAGCCTTCCTGCCCCCCCCCCTACTAACTGCTATAGCTGGCTTTTAGTTAATCTGGGGCTGAACTTCTCGTAACTATAGCTAGTATACTTGCCCTATATTAACCTTTTCGTAGACAATAAATAACCGATAACTCCTTCTACGATAACCTTACGCCTTCACGCCCTCACGCCCTTATAACTATATATAATTTAAATATCTCGAGATATTTAATTACTACTAATTATAAATACTCTATTCGAATATTTATTATAACCTTAATATCCATAACTTTAATATCCCTACTAAACTTTACCTACCCCTAAAATAAAACTTTATATTANAACCGATAACTCCTTCTACGATAACCTTACGCCTTCACGCCCTCACGCCCTTATAACTATATATAATTTAAATATCTCGAGATATTTAATTACTACTAATTATAAATACTCTATTCGAATTATAACCTTAATATCTACGGCTTTGATATCCCCTACTAAGCTCTACTTACCCCTAAGATAAGATTTTATACTACTAATATAAAAGTTCTCTACTACTAATACGAGCTAACTTATAATTTCTATATAAGTATAATAGGACTTAGCTTGCTTTTATTAATAAACAATTTTAATATATTAAGTATAGCTAATTTATAAATAATACTTATATAGATATAGATATTTCTAGTATAGCTAGATAGCTTTTAAAACTTCTGTGATTATATTATTATAATATTCTAAAGTATCTAGTAATTAGTATTATAGTAGTATATTAATATTAGGGTATTATTTAATTAATATCTAGTCCCTAATATTATTAGCTTAATATAGTAAATTATAGGTTAGCTAGATAATCTTCTTTTAAATATTTATAAGCTATTTATTAATTATAATACTTAGGATGATTTTATTGAGGTTTATATTAATAAAGTAATAGCTTTAGTTATAATAGTTATAGCTAGATATTTCTATATTTATTTTATAGTTCTTTTTTTACGGGTAGTTATATAGATTTCGAGGAGATTTTAGTTCTATTATAACAGATATAGAAGAGTAATAAGTTATAGAATACCTAGCTTTTATAGGTACTTTATTTTATTCTATTTTAAGAGGTTTAAAAAGGTTCTTAACCCTATAACTTTAGTAGTTATTTTTAGCCTTATATATTAAGCCCTAGTCTCGATAAGGCTTTCCCTAACTATTACTATAAAGTCTTCTACTATTATAGGGTTAAATATCGGAACTAGGGGTATAATTATCTACTATAATAGGTAATTTCATTACTATTTTAACTAGTTATAAGCTAGTATTAGTATAAATGCTATTACTAGGTAAGATTTATAGATAAATCTATATATAAGGTAAAGAGCTTAGATACTATTCTAGGTATAGACTAAAAGTAACTAAATATAAATGATAAGTATAGGGGTAATTTATACTACCCTAGTACTAGTATAATACTACTATGCTACTACTTCTTAATACTATAAAAGGTTAAATAAATAAATTACTATAGCTAGTAAATCCTAGTTAACTCTTTCTATTAAAGTATATAAAACCTATTAAGTCAATTCCGTAGTTATTTAAAAATATATATAAGCTAATACTTATATATATTGTAGTATTAAAGACTATTTTATTATAAAATATAAACTATAGTTTACCTATTTACTAGTAACTTCTAATACTAATATTTAAACTTCATAGTTAGATAAAAGAATTATAGATAATAAGGAAAAAGTCTAGTTCTTTAAAAAAAAGCTCCCTAAGAAATAGTTTAGTATAACTACTAAAAATAATACTATAGTAATAAATAAAATTAGAGAAATATAGAAATAAATAGATAAATTACTTTTTTTAATTTCTATATTAATAAATAATAAGTCTTTTATTTCTATCTAAGTTAATAGTAGTTATAATTATTATAGAGTAATTAGTAAAGAGTTTATAAAATAGTAAAACCTTATATTAATTATATTACTATAGCTATACTAGTTAAATATTATCCTAAATACTAACTAGGAGATTTATATTACTAAGATAGCTAGAATATAGATTAACCTTGATAAATAAGTATTAGAAACCCTATTCTATATAATTTCAGGGATAGTATACCTAACTATCTTTAGGAAACTATAGTTATAATACTAATAAGTTATTTTAAACTTTATAAAAAATAAGATATATATAAATTTAATTAGTAACTTAACTATTTAAACTATTAGTAATATACTAAAAAAGATATATATAGATAGATTTATAGACCTTATTAAATTACTAGCTATAATATCTTCTAGCTTAGAAGAGGGGGGATATAAGTAATTAATAACTTGTTTAGTATAGATTAATATAGTCCTAGTAATTATATTACCTATAACCTCAGAATAATTACTATTTATTTTACTAGCTACTTATATTTCTTTTATAAACTTCTTTAATAAAGAAAAGACTTCTAGTTTTCCTCTATATAAAAAGTCCCTTAACTATTATATTTACCTACAAAAAACCTAAATAAAACTAAACTAGACCTACTATAAAAATTACTATATAATATATTAAGAGAATACTTCCTCGAAATCTAATACTAGGTTATAGACTTAATAGATAAAAGTTAAGTCTAGGCTAACTTATCTATAATAGGAACACCTATCCTCCTTATTAAGAAACCTAGGGGGAAATAGTAGTTTTATATAGATTATTATATTTTTAATATTATTAATACTTATAACTACTACTCTTTATTACTAATTAAAGAAATACTATAGTTATTATCTAAAGTAATATAGTTTATAAAAATTAATATTTATATAGTATTTTATAAAACTCGTATTATAGAGAGAGATAAGTATAAAACTATTTTTTAAACCTATTTCGGCTTATTTAAGTAACTTATTACTCTTTTTAGGCTAATAAGTATACCTATAATATTGTAATACTATATTAATAATATATTCTAAAGTATTCTTAATAATTTTATTATAGTTTATTTAAATAATATTTTATCTATAATTATGAGTTAAAGTATAACTACAAAAATAAAGTTAAGTAAATCTTTAAATAGCTATAAAAAGCTAGTTTATACTTAAAACTAGAGAAATATAAATTCTTAGTAAAATAAATAAAATATTTAAGTTTTATTATCGAGGTAGGGAAAAATATCTACTATAACCCTAAAAAGTTAAAACTGTCTAGGAATAGGAAATCCCTAAGAATATCTAAAATATCTAAAGTTTCCTCGGATTCGTAAACTTCTACTATAATTTAGTTAACTACTTCTCTAGTTTAATAGAACCCTTTATATAGTTAATATAAAAAAAGTACTATTTTACTAAAATACTATATATTAGTAAGTATTCGAAAAGCTTAAACTTATATTTATCTTAGAATTAATTATAACTTAATAGGATCTAGAGTAATATATAATAGTAAAAATATATCACAGACCTAAGCCTTAGGGCTTATATAAGATATTGCTATTAGGGCTCCGCATAACTACTATCCCTATAGTCTAGTAAAGAGTTTTTACCTTAGGTATAAACTCTTTAAGTTTATTATAATACTATTAAAATACTACTAAAATACTTCTTATAACTAGTTTCTAATATTAATAAACTTCCTATTAAGGTTTAACTTAATAATAAATAATAAATACTAAAGGAAATAAAAAATAGCGAAAAGATAATAATAGATACTACTAATCTAGAGCTTTCTATAAAGCTTCTAATAGATTAATAGTAGATAATGAAAACTAATCTTTTTAAAATACTTTTATAAAATTCTAAATAGATTATAACTTAGCTTTATAAGTATTATAAGTACCTAATCTAAAGTAGAAGCTGCTCCCTATTAGTACCCCCTTTAATAGTAATACTTTCTATTTTCCTATATAGTAGATAACTATATAGTATAAATTAGAAGTTAATTAGGTTTTTATTAGGAAACCTGAGGATTTCTAGTAATATTTATAGACTAGTTTATTATTTAAAGTCTAGATATAGGTTAGTAATTTTTATACTATATAAAAGCTATAGTATAATTAGGATATTAATATATTCCTCTAGTATTTTATTAAGTATTATAAAAACCTTTATTATAGTATTTAAGCTTTCGAGAAGATTCGCTATTTCTATTAGAAACTTAAATAGATATTTATTAAGTTTTTTATTAAGTTTAAATTAGCTATAAGATAAATAGGGGGGTATAACTAGGTAGGGGATATTAAGCTAAATTATTTCTATCTAGCTCTTTCTTACCGAATTCGGATAGTTATTATTAGTTATTATATTAGCTAAATAGATTATTATATTACTATTTAGTAATACTATATAATTATCAAAGATCTTGAGATCTTTAATATAGAGTTATAATACTATAGATAACTATAATCTTTTCCCTAGTTAGAATTAGTAATTAATTAGAATAGGGATATATAGATAATAAATATAGGGATAACTTATATTATTCTAGTACTAGTATAATATTACTATAATACTACTTTTTAATATTATAAGGGGTTAAATAGGTATACTATTATAACTAGTAAACCCTAATTAGCTTTTTCTACTAAAATATATAAAGCCTATTAGGTAAACTCTA
>RYZW01000458.1:19867-33923 GCA_004367215.1 Colletotrichum trifolii
TAGGAAGTAGTATAAGTACTAGAATATATTATAGTACTTTACTATAAAGAAGTTAGTATAATAAAGGTATAGAAGGAGAAAAGGGGGGATTTACTATTATTCACATAATACTACTAAAGCTAGTAATAATTTATTTAGGAGTAAAAATAGAGGTAGAAGTAAGAGTACTTTTAGTATAGGAAGTAGGAGTAGTAGGTATAGTAATAATACGGGTAAGGGTCTCTTATTAGGTATAATTAAGGTAGTTATTATAGTACTAGACTATAGTAGAGAACTCAGGTAATAGGATAGTAATATAGCGGGTTATAGTTATATTTTTGCTTTTAGAAGTAGTAATAGTAAAAGTAATAATATATTTATTTATTATAACTAGATAATTAACTTAGTAGCTAGTAATATATAGCTTAGTACTTATAGTAAAAAGGTAAGATCCCTATTTATATTTACTTTTTATTCATAAGTACTTATAATAAGAATAGCTATAACCCTATATATAGGAATAAGTAATACTATTCTTATTCTACTTCGAATAATAGTTAAAATAGGTATTAATAACTATTATANATTATAAAGGGTTAGTTATTATTATTATTAGAGTTACCCTAGATAATAAAACTACTATAAATATAAATAATAGGTTTAGAGGAAGTATAGTAGTAGGAGGGATTATTATTAAGGGGGCTAGATCTAGTAGTAGTAGTAGTTAATATAATAATAAATAGAATATAAAAAGGGGAAAGAAAGTAGAAAAGTAGTAATTTAATAATACTAGTATAGGTATAAGATAGGAATTATATAATACTAGAGGAAAGAAAATAGGGTTATATATAGGGGGGGAAAAAGAGGCTTCTTATAAATAGATAGAAGAGGAGTATAATATAAGATTACTTAGGGTAAATATAGTATGAATTTTTCTATTAATAGGACTATCTAATATTGATAATACCTGAATTTTCTTATTAGTAGGACTATCTAATATTAGTAATACCTAAGGAAGTTATTTTAATAGATTTTTCTTACTAGTTAGATTAGCTTAAGTAGTTAGATATTATAATTATATTGTAAAGTTATAGATATTATGTATTATTATAGTAATAGAGTAGTAAAATAATAGGGGGTAAATTATAGACCTAAGTTTTAGGGCTTATATAAGATATTACTATTAAGGCTCTATATAACTACTATTTCTATAGTCTAGTAAAGAGTTTTTACCCTAAGTATAAACTTTTTAAGTTTATTATAATACTATTAAAGTACTACTAAAGCACCTCTCGTAGCTAGCTTCTAACACTAAGTTAACTAGATTAATAGTTCTATAATTTTATTATAACTAGGGATAAAGTTTTTATAATAATTACAGAACTCTAAAAAACTTTAAATTTCTTTTATAAACCTAGAAGAAAGCTAGTCTTTAATTATAGCTAACTTAAGAGGATTATAAAAAATACCTTTCTTTATTATTAAGATAAACCCTATATATTTTACTATTATTACTAAAAACTTATATTTTTTTAGATCTAGAGATAACCTAGTATTAGTAAAATAGTAGAAGACTTTTTATACCTAAACCTCGTAATCTTTCTTTAACCTAGTAATATAAATCAAGATATTATTAAGATATACTATAATAAAATTATCCAGGAACTTATATAATATTTTATTAATATACTACTAGAATATTACTAAAACCCTAGTAAACCTAAAAAAACAAATAATTTACTTAAAAAAACTATACTAAATACAAAATATTATCTTCTCCTAATTTTTATCTTTAATCTATATCTTATAGAAAACTATAATAATATTAAGCTTTATAAATTAATAAATACTAGTAACTTTTTAAAACATCTCTAATATTAAAAATAATAAATATTTATTTTTCTTTATAATTATATTTAAAACTCTATAGTCTATATAAAACCTAATACCTCTACTAAGTTTCCTAATAAAGAAAATAAATACCTTAGTAACTAATCTACTAGCTTTAATAAACCTTTTATTAAAAAATCTTCTAATATCTTCTTAAATACTAGTAGTTCCTATTATAATATACTATAAAGGGAACTTTAAAATAGGGAAGGATTATTCCTATTTTTATTAAATATTAATAAAATTATATAATCTAATAACCCTTTATTAATAAGTACCTAGTAGGTTTTCTCTAAATTGAAAAAGTCTAGGAACTCTTTAAATATACTTACTAAAATATACTTTTTTAAATTAACTAGAACTTTTAGTACTAGAGCTTTCTTAATATCCTCAAAACTAATAGATATTACTTAGTAAGTTTCTAGTACTAAGCTTTATATCCTAGTAATCTTCTAATATATAATTAAAAAAGAATTTATTTTTAAAAAATATACTAACTAAATCTCCTAAATCCTAATAGGTCTTTCCTAGTATTCTAGATATACTATAACTTTTCCCTTATTATATTTTATCTACTAAATACTAATATTATATATAATATAGTTATCTTCTATCTAGGATTACCTAAAATATAATTTTAATAATAACCCTTTTATAATATAAGTATAGATTTCTTATATATATTTTCCTATTTCTAGGGATAATTTAGTAACCTTTAAAATACTACTAAGAAATAATTTATTTTTAATATAACCCCTTATTTTCCTTTTTATTATATTAATAAATAATAAGTATAACTTCTTTATAAAAGATATATTAATAATAATATAAGTATTATAACTAGTATCTACTAAAGTATTAATAGTATAACTTCTATTAATTCTTATCTAAATAATAGCTAACTACTTATTACTTTCCTATTTCTACTATTTTTTCTATTCCTAAAATTCTACTTTTATAAGTTTTAATACCTAATTTTATATTAGAATTACTCTTTTCTTATATCTTTTTCTTTATTAGGGGGGGAACTAGTATTATCTTCTAAGTTTTTTAGCTTCTAGGGTTCTATTTTAGTAACTTTTAGTCTTTTTTTCTTCTTCTTTACTATACTAGTATTAATATAATTCCTAGTAATATAATTTCTTTTATAGTAGTTATAATATTTATATATATCTTTCTATANTTAGCTTCTAGGGTTCTATTTTAGTAACTTTTAGTCTTTTTTTCTTCTTCTTTACTATACTAGTATTAATATAATTCCTAGTAATATAATTTCTTTTATAGTAGTTATAATATTTATATATATCTTTTTATAATAGGGGAGCCTTTTTAGTAAAACTTATAGAACTAGAAGACTTATAATAATAGTATTACTTATATATAACCTTAGTTATTATTATATCCCTATCCTAATCTTTTAATACAGAAGGATAAGTAACTAAAACTTACTAGGTTAATAATATTTTTATATACTCTATCTTCTAAGTAATATCCTATACTTTTAAAAATTACTAATTATAAATAATAAGGAGTTTAACTATAATAAAAAGTTTTTTTAAATAGGGGACTAGTATAGTTTCTAGTAAAGAAATCTAGATTATATTAAGCTAGCTATAGCTTCTAGTATTTATAAAAATTTTCTTAAATTATAGGAGAAAGGTAATAAGCTTCTTAATATCTTTCTAGTAAAAAGATTATAGTTAAATAATAGCTTAGGATTAGATATTAAGATCTAGGTAAATATAATCTAAATATATTATAAAATCTTAGAAATCCTAGTTCCCCCCTAGTTTTCTAATTATAAAGAAAATCTCTATTACTTATTAAACCCTAAAATCTAAATAGGAGTAAACTAAATACTATTTCTACTTATTTATTTTAAAAAAATTCCAATTAATTTTTAATTTTCCCTTTATCTAATAAGCCTAAATACTATACTCTTTTCTTTTATTTAAAAACTTATTAGGAAAAGGAAAAAGCTTCTTTTAAGAAATAGAAACTATATAAATAAACTCTAGGGAAGTAATAGTAGTATTAGGGAAAAGTTCTAATTCTTTCTCTACTAATTTAGTAATTAGTATTATAATTTTCTTATAAAATAAAATAATAATTATACTTAGATATTATTATAGTAACTTTTCTATAGTAATACTAATTATAAGGGTTTCTTAGGAAATATTAGTTCCCTCTATTTTATAATAATAGTTAGTTTTAATACTTAGTTATAAATCTTTATTAGGAGCTATATTTTACTAATAATATCTCGGGTATTATAACTAGTAAGGAGTAGTATTCTACCTTAGTCTTTCTATTTAATAGGGAATTACGTTTAACCTAATATCTCTTATACTTAGGAGTAATACTTTATTAATTAGTATCTTTTTATCAGGAATAACGTATTTAAGTAGTAGAGTTTTCGCTAGAAGAACTCTTAGCTATAGTACTATTTCTATAAGCTTTACTTTACTTTGACTAGATAAAATAAAACTATATATATTATACTTAGCTATATTTAGTTATATATAATATATACTAGATTTTACCCCCTAATTATATATAATAATTAAAAATCTCATAATACTAAAAAGCTACTAAGCTAAAAATACATATTACACTAAATCTATATATTTTAAATATTAAAATATCTACTAAAAATACCCCTTCCCGCTTAACGTAGTAGTTTAACGTCTAGCTAGCCCTTACTGTCACGGTAAGAGTAGTAGGTTCGAATCCTGCGGCGGGCAAGTGTAACCAGTAGCCACATGCCTTCCGATTACGTAGACCATTTATAGCAACCGCCACCAGCTATCAGCACCTACTATTAGCCGTTAACAGCTAGTAACTATTGATAGCTGGCGATAAGTACGCTACCGGCTAGCTAGTATCTAGTATCACATAACTGCGATCCTTAAAGAGTAACTATAATAGATAGGCTTATACCTTCCCCATTTATCACCTATCATATTAACCAACCGCGTTTACTACCTGAGGTTTTCTCCGTTTAAATAGTTCCTCAGAACCAGTAATATCTATAGGGTTTAATATACTAGGTATAGCTTCTTTTATAGAAACCCTGAGAAGCATATAACTTTAAATAGATCAGAGACCTTCAATACAACCACTAAAAATACCCCTATACTAATCCTCAAAAATACTAACTAGTAACTTACTTAATATAATACTTTTTAAGTAGAAGCTAAAACTTATAATTTATAAGATTACCTAAATCCTAAAATAATAACTTATTAAAACTTCCTTTTAAAACCTCCTCAAGAACTACTCTTAAATAACTTTCTAAAAACTAGATAATACTAATAAATATATAAAATACCTAAATTAACTACTCTTAAAAGCTTAACCTTTAAAAAGATTAACTATAAAGAAAATTAATAACTTCTAGCTAATATTACTAAAAAAATTCAAGTAAGGAATATTATAGACTTTATAGAAAAAAGCTTAAAAGCCTATATAACTCTCTATAGTCTCTATACTTTAAAAGCTTAAGATTACTAATATAAGTATTTAAACTAAACTTACCTAATAAGTTAGATTTTCAAGTATATAAGTAAAATACTATAGTACTAATACTACTATATAGAAAAAAATATAGTAATATAAGCTAGGAACCTCTATAACTACTTTAGTATTATAAATAATCTATATTTCTAAAATACTACTATAGTATACTATAAAATACTTTAATTCCTAAAACTTAAATACCTTACTATAAAAGTAATAACTAAAATATAATTTTAGAAGTAGTAAAATATTATATATAAAACTCGAATAGTTAACTATACTCTATCTATTACTAGAATACTATAAATTTATAACTTTATAATTTCACTTATTTATTTACCTATTAAGGTTTATATTTAAAGCTATATATTTATAATTTATAGTTATTTAGATTTAATATCTTTAGATAAAGTTATCTTAACTATTATAAAAACTATTTAATACTTCCTTAAATTTCTCTAATATAGTAAAATAAACTATAGTACTTTTAATATTTTAACTAAAACCCTTATAATTACTTTAAATACTTAAAGTAATAAGAGATATTTCTAAAGTTCTAATAAGCCCCTATACTTTTTAAAGTATAGCTTAAGCTATTCTTTAGTATACTATTACTATATATATTCTTAGTTAACTTATAAAAACTAGGTATTAAATACTTTAACTAAAAAAAAGATTAAGTAGTTATTAGTCTCAGACTTAGACTTTTTAAAAAAAGTTTAAAACTTTAGATAATAGTAACTATATAGCTAGCTTTCTAACTAAATTAGCTATAATACTATATAGTAAATATACTATAAAGAGGGGCTTGAATAATACCCCTTCTGAGATTCTTTTATCCTTAATTTAAATATTTTAATTTATATCTTCCGAGATATAGAATACTTTATAATACTTTAAAAAACTCTAGTAAGAGACTATATTTAATATAGTATAAAACTTATACTAATCAAGAACTATAGAAATACTAAGATATTTATTTAAATTATAAAAAACAAAAAAGTTAAATTATATTTCTATAATATTACCTTCTATACTATTCTAGTAATAAACCTTATCTCTTTTTAGTAGTTATAAAAACAAAGCTACTAATAAAATATTAGGCTAAACTACCTATCTTAACTTTAGAGGAATAATTACTTAGAAATTATGATAATTAATATTTAATATAGCTAGTAAATCCTTGAATTTTATATATTTTATAAGAGATTAACTATTTCAGCTATATAAATAATATAATATAAGCCTTCTCTTAGATATTACTAGTATTAGTATTATACTATAGATACTATTTAAAAACCCCTAAAAAATAATAAATAGCTCTAGTACTAGTATTTAAAGTATCTTAATAGAGAGTTTCTAAACTACCTTATTTCTACTATATAAGGTATTTATATTACTAATAGTTATTCGAAATATAATAGATATTAGTTTATATAAGAAATATATGAGGTATATAGTATTAGTAAAACTAAATAAAAAATTCACTATATAAAGTATAAGAATATTTCATATACTACCCCTAAGAAGTATATTACTTTCAACTTTTACCCCTATTACTAAAACTATAATAACTATACTTCTACTTTAATATTTATAAACTAAACTACTAATTACTCTTAAAACTTCTATCTTATTAACTATACTAGAAATATAATTATAGGAATATCTAAGAATTTTATAATATTCCTCAAATACTAGTATAGTATTAATATTAAGGTTTTTAAATATAATAATAAAGTCCTTAAATATAAGAAGTTAAAATTAAACTTTACTTCTTAAGATATATACTTTAAATTATCTACTCTATATACCTAAAGTTAAAATAGAGATATTAAATATATTAGAACTATTATTAAAACTCGCATAAGAACTATAAAGTATAGTAGTAAACTACTTTATAATCTCTAGCCTAAAACCCTATAAATAATAGTATTTCTTTATAACTAAATACTATTATACTTCTTAAACTAGCGAATACTATATAAGAAATTTCATAAAACTACTCGAAAAAATAATACTATAAAACGAGACTTAATTTACTTTTATATTTATAGTTATAAATATTTTATTTTAACTATAGATATAAAGTTAAAATATAACTAGCTAGTATACCTCGAGAAATATATTTTTATTAGCTTTGTAGTTAATTATACTTTAACTAATTAGTATTAAATATAAAACCTACTCCAAAACGAGGTTATTATAACCTATAATATCTCTTTTAACGAAATACTCTTCTTTAATAGAGATTTAACTTTTCTATAAAATAACTTTAAATAGTTTAATTCTAATAAAATCGCTTATTAGTTACAAAAGTAAATAACTATAGTAAAGCTACTTAAAGTTAGCTTAGTTACTTATTTAAGCCTAAGTGAAAAACCTGATAAAATAATTAATATAATAAGAAATAGTTATAATAATTCGAGGTCTTATATCTATATAGTAATTACCCCTAAACTTTACGAGGTATTTAAAACTACGAAATTTATATTAATAATCTCTCTAGAATCACTTACTATAGTCTTTTATAATCTTATTTATATAGATAAGACTATAAAAAGGCAAAGAATTCAGATATTACTAGAAAAAGTCAAATATAAAGAATAAACAAAATACTATATTATAATAGAGAGGTTTTTATTTAAAGCTACTTTTTAACTAGTACTTTTTAATTATTTCAAGATACTCTAAAATACTCCTATTTATAATTATAGAGTTATATAAATAGTTAACTAGAAGAAATCCTAGAAATTTAACTTTCTCGAGGATTCTAAGATACAAATATTAGGATTTTTAATAATAAACTTCAACTATAAAGCAAATTAGATATTAAAGAATACTTAAAATATAAGGGAATAGAAACTCCTATTCTAGGAACTTTATAATAAAAGCTATTACTATTATTAAATCTTACTTAGTATTATTTATTTATTTATATATTAAAATAATAATAATAGCTAAAAAAAACTTATCTCAGAAATTATATTAAATCTTATTCCTAAAATAAAGTTAATAAAGTTCTTACGAGAAACTTAAAGGTTTTAAAATACTACTAAGTTTATACCTATAGGCTTAACAAGTATAAATACTTCCTAAAAATCAAAACTTACCTTATTATTCATAGAGATTAATAACTATAAAATAACTATAAAACCTATATAATAACTCTAATAAGTATATTATTTCAAACCTTTATAGTAATTACTTATTACTTTAATCTTAAATTACTCTAATATAATATAATTAATATATTTATATATATAATACTTAATAAAGTTATTTATATAGAGATACTACTAGGTTATTAAGTAGAAAGTAAAATCTACTACTTAAATAAAATATTATATAGTTTTTAGAGATCCCTTTTCTTCTAATAATACTACTTAAAAATAAACCTCGAGTATTTTAGTTTTAAACCTACTATAAGAGAGCTTTATTACTAGTTTAAAAAGCATATTATCTTCTTCTTCTATATTAATAATTATATACTCTCTTTCCCCTTAAAAGATATATCTAAAATACTTATATTATTAATAAACTTCTAAAAAGAATATTACCTCGAGGGAAATAAAAACTTATAGTAGTTCTTTAGTATTAAAGTTATTCAAGATTAAATAGTATAATAGCTATAGCTCTTATAAGTAATATATATCAAAAAACTCCTCAAGTACTTTATAAAGTATGTATAATATATTAAATAATTCAAAACTTCTCTAAAACCTAATAAACTCTCCCTATAATATAATTAAGCCTTTTATATAGAGATTAAATACTACTAATAAGATATTAGCTTTATTAATTATACTATTATTATAATAAAACTAGATATTACCTATATAGTAAACTAATTATTATACTTTAACTAAAACTTTTTAGATAACTACTATATTAAAGCTAAATAAATAATATAATATTTTAGTAAGATAAAGAACTTCTATTTCAAGTTTAAGTATAAGGTTAGTAATCTATTTAATAGTTTTATTATTACTATAGATATTAGTTTTGCGGATAATAGTAATAATTGAAAAAGCTTTTAAGTATATACTATATATTTCTTCAGAAACCTAATAGTATAATAAGCTAATAAATAAAATATTATTACTACTTTAATAACTAAAATAGAACTTTTAGTACTATTTTAAACTATTTAAGAAACTATTTTTACTAGCTATTTTATTACTCTATTTTAAATAAACCTCTTAATAAATATATTTAATAAAAATAAAGTATATAAACTTTACCTAGCTATCTAAATCTAATATAATAACTAGTAGATAATACACTTAGTA
Source organism: Colletotrichum trifolii (assembly GCA_004367215.1). Taxonomy (NCBI): domain Eukaryota; kingdom Fungi; phylum Ascomycota; class Sordariomycetes; order Glomerellales; family Glomerellaceae; genus Colletotrichum; species Colletotrichum trifolii. The sequence continues at coordinate 29,548 of RYZW01000458.1, forward strand.
ATAGCTAAAATAGTTTAATTATATATAAAATTAAAATATATAGATATTTATAACTATTAGTTACCCCGCTTAACGTAGTGGTTTAACGTCTGGCTGGTTTTTACCGTTTTATGGTAAGAGTAGTAGGTTCGAATCCTGCGGCGGGCAACCGCGACCGGTGGCCACGTGCCTTCCAATTGCGTAAACCAAGCGTGGCAACCGCCACCAGCTGTCGGCACTTACCGCTGCTAGCCATTAACAGCTGGCGACTGCTAATAGTGGCTGGTGACAGGCGCTGCCAGCTAGCTAGCATTGGTGTCACGTAACCCACTGCGATCCTTAAAGAGTAACTGCGACGGATGTGGGCATGTACGTACCTTCCATTTGTCAGCCATCGTATTAACCAACCGCGTTTGCTGCCTGAGGTTTCCTCCGTTTAAACGGTTCCTCAGCACCAGTAGTATCTAGAGGGTAAATGAGGCAAGAGCTGACTACTGGGTGTAGCTTCCTTTAAAGGGTTCCCGAGAGGCATGTGACTTTAAATAGATCAAAGACCTTCAATACAACTACCAAATCATAACTATTAGTTATATTAAGAGGCTTAGTAAAAGTATTTTAAGATTAAATATATACTTTTAAGGGACCTTATAGCTAATAGTTTTATAAAGCTTCTCTAAAATTACTAGTTTAGTATATTTATTACTTAAATTAATATAATAGACTAGTTAAGATACTTAGAATTATAATAAGAAGAAAAACTTCGAGATATTAGGGGTACTAGAAGCTTTATACTTAAAATATCCCCTAGTAAATAAAAAACACCTAAACTACCTAAAAATAATACTACTTTTCTTATTATAAAAATAGAAGTTTAATAAAAGTAATAGGGTTATTTAGAAGACTTCTTATAAAATATAAATAGAATATTAATAGTATTATTCGAAAAGCTAGCTTATAGGTAATACTCTCAAGGCTAGAGAAGTATATTAGGAATAATATATTTAAGTAGTAGAGTTTTCGCTAGAAGAACTCTTAACTATAGTACTATCTCTATAAGCCTCGCTTTACTTTAACTAGATAAAATANGTATTATAACTAGTAAGGAGTAGTATTCTACCTTAGTCTTTCTATTTAATAGGGAATTACGTTTAATTTAATATTTCTTATATTTAAAACTTATACTTTACTAATTAGTATTTTTTCTTAAGTAGTAAAGAGTTAGACTTAACTTAGTATTATTTATATAAAGAATAAATCTAAGTTTTAACTATATAAAAAACTAAGCTTAGGCTATAATTTAGCTATAGAAAGTATAAATACTATTTATTTAGAACTAAGGAATAAAAGAGAAATTCTTATAAAAAGTATAAAAAGTCTATTTAGAAGTAATACTAGGAACTTACTAGTAGCTTACTAGTACCTAACTTCTTAGGTATAGTTATCAGGATTCAGGTAAAGCTGGAATCAACCAGCCGGGCGTAGCCCGTAATACATAGGTATAGCTTATAATACTTAGAGATATTACTTTTACTTAAATCTATGATAAAATACTTCTAAATTATATACTAACTTTATTTTATAAGATACTAAAGAAATAAACTTAAATAATACTTTTTAATACTAATTAGAAAATATTTATTAAATGTAATAATTTATTTTAGAATATTACTAGACTTTTATCATATATAACATTCATAATATCCTATACTTGTTATATTTAAGAGATCTATATAATATCTTAAACCCCCATATTTTCTCAAAAACTTTCTTCTTTTCAAAAAGTTCTATATTCTCCTTATTAATATATCTAAACTATATCCTAAATTAAACCCTAAATTAAACCCTAGTATAATAATAGCTTAAGTAATCCTAAGTAATAACTACTCAATCCCAGAAAAACTTAAACTATATATTAATATAGATTTCTTTAAAGAACTCTTTAAACTTAACTTTAGTAATCTTATAAAGATAAATACTAAGCATATTACTATTATTATAATATTTTATATCTACTAATATTACTTCCTAAAGCTCTATAACTATAAATTCTTTTATTATTTTAAAATAGATTTCAATAAATAACCTATGAAGATATAATAACTTATTAATGAATATATAATCTACTATTTTTAAAGTTACTTTATTAACTATAACATTAAAGTCAATATAAAAGGAAAGAGAATCCATAATTATATTATGCTAACTTATTTAATATAAATCCTTTAACTATTAAGTTCTTATAAAATTTAACAATATAAAAAAGCATATCTTAAACCTTAAATTTAACTTTCAATACTATTCTAAATAACTTAATAACTTCTTTAAAATAGATAAAAATCTAGATATATTCCTCTATACTACTAAACCTTAAATTGAAGGAGTAGTACTTATAGCTAAAACTTAGTTAATATCTAAAAACCTCGTATAAAGTACCTAGCTTCTACTACTACTTATATATAATATATAACCTCTATTACTACTAATAGGACTACTAATCCTAGGGTTATATAATATAGAACCCTCTTACTAGTACAAGTATACTACAATAATAATAATATAAAGTACTTTTAATAACCTAAATACCCCTTATACTTTTCTCCTACTCCCCGATTTAAAAAGTTATTTACTTAATATACTATAAGCCTTATAAAATTATATAATAGAAAATAAAATATTATAGAAGTTTCTATAATATTCTTAAGACTAAAATCTATATTTTCTATTACTATCACTCTAAACTTAGTATTTTATATTATATATAAGTAAAGGTTTTGTCTATTATTATTATAGACCTAAGTTTTAAGGTTTATATAGGATATTACTATTAGAGCTCTATATAACTACTATCCCTATAGTCTAGTAAAACGTTTTCATTTTAAATATAAACTTTTCAAGTCTATTATAATACTATTAAAATACTACTAAAGTACTTCTTATAGCTAGTTTCTAATATTAATAAACTTCTTACTTAGGTTTAACTTAGTAGTAAATAATATAAGGTTGTATTAAAGGTCTTTGATCTATTTAAAGTTATATACCTCTCGGGAACCTTTTAAAGGAAGCTATACCTAGTAGTTAGCTCTTACTTTATTTACTTTATAGATACTAGTAGTTCTAAAGAACTATTTAAACGGAGAAAATCTTAAGTAGTAAAATATAATTAATTAATATAATAGCTAAAAAATACGGAAGATATATCACAAAAGAAAAATATAAGCCTATATCTATTATAGTTACTCTTTAAGGATTATAATAAGTTACGTGATACTAATACTAGCTAGCTAGTAGTACCTATTACTAGCTATTAATAATTACTAGCTATTAATAGCTATTAGTAAGAGCTACTAACTAGTAGTAATTACTATACTTAGTTTATATAATTAGAAAGTATATAACTACTAGTCGCGGTTACCTGCTACAGGATTCGAACCTACTATTCTTACTATAAAACAGTAAACGCCAGCTAGCTATTAAACTACTATATCAAGCGGTATTAGTAGTAGATAATAGATAATAAAGAAATAGAAAATAGTAAAAAGATAATAGTAGATATTACTATTCTAGAGCTTTTAATAGAAACTCTAATAAACTAATAATAGAGTGACCTAATAGAAAACGAAAACTAAGCTTTTTAGAATATTTTTATGAAATTCTAATAAGACTATAATATAGTTTTATAAATATTATAAATATTTTCTCTAAAGTAAAAACTACTCCCTATTAATGCTTCTTTTAACAGTAATATTTTTTATTTTCCTATATAATAGATAACTATATAATATAAATTAGAAGTTAATTAAATTTTTATTAAAAGACCTGAGAATTTCTAGTAATATTTATAAACTAGCTTATTGCTTAAAATCCTGATATAAGTTAGTAAGTTTTATATTATTTAAAGATTATAGTATAGTTAGGATATTAATATATATTTCTAGTATTTTACTAAATACTATAAAAATCTCGATTATAATACTTAAGTTTTTGAGAAAATTTACTATTTCTATTAGAAGTTTAAATAGATATTTATTAAGTTTTTTATTAAGTTTAAATTAGTTATAAGATAATTAAAGAAGTACTCTTAGGTAAGGGATATTAAGCTAAACTATTTCTAACTAGTTCTCTCCTATTAAATTCGGATAATTATTATTAGTTATAATATTAGCTAAATAGATTATTATATAGTTATCTAATACTACTATATAATTATAATAGATTTTAATATCTTTAATATAGAATTATAAAACTATAAATAACTATACCTTTTTTCCTAATTAGAACTAATTATTAATTAGAATAGAAATATATAAATAATAAATATAAAAATAACTTATATCACAAACCTAAACCTTAAAACTTATATAAGATATTACTATTAAAGCTCCACATAACTACTACCC
>RYZW01000459.1:0-14743 GCA_004367215.1 Colletotrichum trifolii
AATAGCTATAATCTTAGAGTAATTACTCCTCTATAGTTAAAATAAATAGTTTAGCCTAGTATCCTACTAGTACCCTTATTTTTATAACTACTAAAAAGAGATAAAGTTTATTATTAGAGTAGTATAAAAAGTAATATTATAGAAATATAATTTAATTTCTTTATTTTCTATAGTTTAAATAAATATCTCGGCGTCTCTATAATTTTTAATTAGTATAAGCCTTATACTATATTAAATATAATCTCCTACTAGAGCTCCTCGAAATATTATAAAATACTTTATATTTTAGAAGATATAAACTAAAATACTTAAATTAAAGATAAAAGAGTCTTAGAGGGGGTATTATTAAAGCTTTTCTTCGTAATATATTTACTATATAGTATTATAGCTGATTTAACTAGAAAACTAGCTATATAATCACTATTATCTAAAGCTCTAAACCTTTTTCGAAAAGTCTAAATCTAAAGCTAATAACTATTCGATCTTTTCTTTAGTTAAAGTATTTAGTACCTAGTTTTTATAGGCTAACTAAAAGTATATATAGTAATAATACGCTAAAGAGTAACTCAGGCTATACTTTAGAAAGTATAGGGGCTTATTAGAGCCTTAGAAATATCTCTTATTATTTTAAGTATTTAAAATAGTTATAGGAGCTTTAGTTAAAATATTAAAAATACTATAATTTATTTTACTATATTAGAGAAATTTAGGGAAATACTAAATAGCTTTTATAATAGCTAAGATAACCTTATCTAGGGGTATTAAGTCTAAATAACTATAAATTATGAGTATATAGCTTTAAGTATAAGTCTTAATAGGTGAGTAGGTAAGTGAAATTATAAGGTTATGAATTTATAGTACTCTAGTAATAGATAGAATATAGTTAACTACTTAAGTTTCATATATAGTATTTTATTATTTCTAAAACTATATTTTAATTATTACTTTTATAGTAAAATATTTAAATCTCGGGGACTAGAATATCTTATAGTATATTATAGTAGTATTTTAGAAGTATAGATTATCTATAATATTAAAATAGTTATAGAGGTTTATAGTTTATATTACTATATCTTCTTCTATATAGTAATACTAGTACTATAGTATTTTACTTATATATTTAAAAATCTAATTTATTAAGTAAACTTAGTTTAAATACTTATATTAGTAATCTTAAGCTTTTGAAATATAGAGATTATAGAAAACTATATAAGTTTTTAAGTTTTTCTCTATAAAATCTATAATATTTTTCACTTAAATTTCTTTAATAATATTAACTAGAAATTATTAATTTTCTTTATAGTTAATTTCCTTAGGAGTTAAATTTCTAAGAATAGTTAATTTAGGTATCTTATATATTTATTAATACTATCTAGCTTTTAGAAAATTACTTAAAAGTAGTTCTTTGTTATAGACCTAAGCCTTAAAGCTTGTATAGGATATTACTATTAGGGCTTTATATAACTACTACCCTTATAGTTTAGTAAAGAGTTTTCACTTTAGGTATAAACTCTTTAAGTTTATTATAATACTATTAAGGTACTACTAAAGTACCTCTTATAACTAGCTTCTAAAATTAATAAATTTCCTACCTAAGTTTAACTTAGTAGTAAATAGTAGATACTAAAAGAAATAGAAAATAGTAAAAACATAATAGTAGATACTATTAATCTAGAGCTTTCTATAAAGCTTCTAATAGACTAATAGTAGACTAACTTAGTAAATAATAAAAACTAATCTTTTCAAGATATCCTCGCGAAACTCTAAATAGATTATAACTTAGCCTTATAGGTATTATAAACGCCTAATCTAAAGTAGAAACTACTCCTTATTAGTACCCCTTTTAATAGTAATACTTTTTATTTTCCTATATAATAGATAATTATATAGTATAAGTTAGAAATTAATTGGGTTTTTATTAGAAGACTCGAGGATTTCTAGTAATACTTATAGACTAGTTTATTACTTAAGGTCTAGATATAAGTTAGTGAATTTTATACTATATAAAAGCTATAGTATAGTTAGGATATTAATATATTCCTCTAGTACTTTACTAAGTACTATAAGAATTTCTATTATAGTATTCAGGTTTTCGAGAAGATTCGCTACTTCTATCAAAAGCTTAAATAGATATTTACTAAGTTTTTTATTAAGTTTGAATTAGTTATAAGATAAGTAAGGAGGTATAACTAAGTAGGGGATATTAAGCTAAATTACTTCTATCTAGCTTTTTCCTACTAAATTCGGATAGTTGCTATTAGTTGTGATATTAGCTAAATAGACTATTACGCTACTATTTAGTAATACTATATAATTATAATAAACCTTAAGATCTTTAATATAGAATTATAATACTACGGATAACTATAGTCTTTTCTCTAGCTAGAACTAATAGTTAATTAGAATAGGGATATATAGATAATAAGTATAGGGGTAGCCTATACTACCCTAGTATTAGTATAATACTACTATATTACTATTTCTTAATACTATAGGGAATTAAATAGGTATACTATTATAGCTAGTAAACCCTAGTTAGCTTTTTTTACTGGGGTATATTAGGTTTATTAGGTAGACTCTATAGTTATCTAGGTATATATATAGGCTAGTATTTATATATATTATAATACTAAGGACTATTTTATTACGGAATATAAACTATAGTTTACCCGTTTACTAGTAGTTTTAGATATTAATATTTAGGCTTTATAGTTAGATAAAAAGATTATAGATAATAAAGAAAAAGCCTAGCTCCTTAGAAGAGATTCCTTAAAGGGTAACTTAGTATAGCTACTAAAAATAACTTTATAGTAATAGATAAAACTAGAGAAATATAGAGATAAATAGATAAGCTATTTTTTTAATCTCTATATTAATAAATAATAAATCTTTTATCTTTATTTAGGTTAATAGTAGTTATGATTATTATAGAGTAGTTAGTAAAGAGTTTATGAAGTAGTAGAANTATTAAGAACTATTTCAAGTAAATTAATAATTTCTTTAAAGTAGAAGATATTAAGATACCTTCCTATACTATTAAACCTAAAAGTATAGCTATAATACTTATAATCAACGCCTAGTTAATATCTAAAAGCCTTATACGATATACCTAGTAACCTTAATTACTTATATAAGATACCTAGTTTCCTCTATTACTTATATATAGTATATAACTTCTACTATTACTAGTAAGACTACTAATCCCCGGGTAGTATAGTATAGCGAACTCCCGCTACTAGGAAAATAGTATAGAGACCCCTTACTAGTAAGAAGTATACTAAGATAATAGTAATATATAGTATCCCTATCCTAAATATTACTCCTATACTTTCCCTACTCTTCTATTTAAAAACTTATTTATTAAGTATACTATAAACCTTATAAAGTTATATAATAAAAGTATAAAGTATAGTAGAGGTTTAATATAACGTTTTTAAAACTAAAGTTAATATCTTTTATAATTATTATTTTAAACTTAGTATTTTATAATATATATAAGCTAGAGTATTCTCTATTATGCTAAAAGATTAAGCTTTTAATTTTTACTTTAATAACTTTATATACTATAGCTAAAGCCTTAACTTTAATTAGATAGTTATATATATTTAGGAGTATTTCAAAAATAATAAGATCTACTAGATTTATTTCTCTAACTAGTAAAATACTACTCTTAGGAATATAATAGCTAAGAACCCTAATTAGAGTAAAAAGGAGATATTTAAGATACTTATTATAAAGTTTACTAATTTCTAAAAGATATTTAAAGCTAACTAGTATACTAATAAAGCTTTCTATAACTAAATTATAAGTATATACTATAGTATACTAGAGTACTAGTTAGTATTCTTTAATCTTATACTAATATCCTAGAGTTTCTATAACTAGTTATACTTAGCTATAAGCAACACTATAATACTCTAAAAATCGCAATATTTTTAGAGTACTAGAGATAATAGTAATATACCTAAGGAATAGTTTTAGATTAATTATATATATAATATACCTCGAGGTAATATTTAAGGTTATAGCTATACCCCTAGCTACTCTATACTACTTTAGAGTAGATATTACTTTCCCCTAGCCTTTATATATACCTATACTAATAAGAAGTATTATATATATAGTAAAATAAGTTATTAGTTAATAAAGTATACTTTTGAAGAACAGTATACTTTATATAATAAGTATAAGTCGACTATTAATCTAATAGTATATACTTAGATAATATACTAGACCTTTCTTACTAAATATAAAAGTATTAATAGCCTCAATAATAACTTCTAAGTACCCTTAAGAGATAATAGGTATAAAAAGCTTATTACTTAGTATTAAATATAGTATAACCTCGAGGACTATACCCCTATTATTCCTATAATATCTAATACCCCTAGGTAATTCTTCATAGTATATTTTAATAAGTATCCTATTACTATAGATAGAAGTAAAATTACTTAAATCTTCTAAGATCAAGTAGCTCTATATACTTTTATTAAGTTAAATACTACTATTCCTAAGATTACTAAGAATACAGATATAGCTCCTATATCTACCTTTATACTTAAAAGCTATTACTTATCTACTATCTTTTAAGGGATCTTACTTAATTTAAGTATTACTAGTTTCTCAACTACTAGGTATTCCTAGTTTATAGCTTTCTAGTAAATAGTTAACTTCTCTGTAACCTTTATACTTCTATAAAATAAACTAGTTATAATCCGTTTTAGTAGTATTATTCTATTTACAATACTTAGAATAGTTAATATTCCTATACTACTTAGTATTATTATATTTTATATAGTACTATATAATACCCCTTTTTTACTCTATTTTATAGATATAGATTACCTCAGTATAATATTTAATAATATATATAACAAACTATACTAGGGTAAGAAAGTTATACCCGTTATTTAAAAATAAGGGTATCCGTAGATACTCCTCGATAAAGAGAAGATACTTACTTCTATATATTTTATAGAGTTAGAAATATAGAGACTCTACTATTAATTTAGATATCTAGCTATAATATACCTCTATAATATCCTTACTAAAACGGGATATCCTATTAAATACTATACCCTCGAGGCTCTTAAATAGTACTATTACTAGTACTAGATATATAGCACTACCCTCTCCTACTTTTATTTTACTATATAAAAGAATATTAAGTTTAATTTCAAAGTTATCATTAATATTATCCATATTAATAGCTATCTTATACTCTATATTATTGATATTACTATAATATTTAATACTACTCGATTTTTACTTAATATTATTAGTAAAAGTAATATAAGAAATTCTTAAAATATACTAGATTAACTCTTACTAGAACCCTCTAGATTTTATTACTATTAATATAAGAATAACTTTTTAATCTAAAAAGTTCAGATCAGAAGTAAAAGCTATAGGATTAATAGTTTGAATAATACCTATCGAAGTACATAACAGTATTAGCAAAGTCGAATATTACTATACCCTCCTCTACTAAATATATAAGATTTATTATAATAAAACCTCTATAGTAACTCAAGAGGTATCCCTTTAAGTAATATATAAAGCAATTAATAATACTACTAAACTAAATAGCCTTATACTTATATTATTTATTTTTAGTATATATCTACGCTTTATAGATAACTCTATTCCCTCCCTAGATATTATTACCTATACCTATACTATTTAGAAAGTAATAGAAGCGGTCCGCTATACTTATACTAAATATATTATTAATATAGCTTTAGTAATACGCAATAGCCCTAATATCTCGCGTATAGTAGCCCTCCTACTTTAGTCTCTTATATATATATAATAAGAGAAACATAATTAGTAAAACTTATTTCACCTTATTACTACTTATAGTAAGATATATATTCTTAAACTCCCCTAAAATCTTTAAGAGTTTTAAATTATAGCTATAAAACTATATTTCAAGGATAATTAAATACTCCTACCTAAACTATTAATAGTAATATCGTTAAGTACTAGTAATTACTTTATATATATCCTAGATCTTAATACTAAAGCTTTTACTAGAAGTCTAATATCGCTAAGAAATATATACTCCTATAGCAATATCCCGATTTCATCTATTATTATCCTTAAAAAGCTTTAGAATACTTATTAGATATTACTAAATACTATTACTATATATAGTAGTAATTCTACTACTATTAGTAATAATCTTTTACTTCCCCGAATTATTAATAACCTCTATAATATACTTTTTAACCCTCTAAAATAGTCTATTACTACTCTAGCTTAGAGATTTAATTATAAGTTTTATTTTATAATATACTTTATAGCTAAGGAATAGTTAGATATAGCTCTTTCCCTTACCCTCTATAAAAAAAATATTATTATAATACTAGGTTTACTATTTGAGGAATTAATTAAAAAAGAGGTTAAGAGTATTATTACTAATAGTATTATTAAGATTATTAAGTTTAACCCTATCCTCTATAAAAGTTATAAGTATTTTAAGTTATATATTATTAATAAGATTAAGAATAAGGATATAAATAAAGTATATAAGAAGTTATACTTTATTATCTAAGGCTTTAGTAATAATAGTAAGTTTGAAATATTAATATAATTACTAATAATCTAATAGAATAACTAATAGTTAATTTTAGCTATAACCCTAACTCTCCTCTAGTATAAAGGTATAATAATATAGTTTTGAGATATTATTTAAACCTATACCTAAACTAAAATAGAGCTTATAAGGTATATTATAGCTAATTTACTATCTTACTTTAAGGGGTAATACTTTCTAAACTCTATAATAATTATTATTAAGTTATTATATAACTTCGCTAAGGCTAGTACTTACTAGTAGGCAATTTACTCTAAGTACTATAAGGAGCAGTTATAAATAGAGATATCTATATATAACTTATATTTCCTTATTTTATACTATACTAATAATAACTTTAGCTTTATAAATATATAAACTAATAATACCTTTAGCTTCTCTAATACTACTTTCTTATACTATAAAAATAAGGAACTCTAAAAAGCTTTATTTAAAATAAAGCTAAAGATAACCCTTATAGTAACTACCTTTCTAGTATTTAACAGAAATATCTTAAGCCTTAATAGTAATATCTTCTACTTATACTAAAAACACTAAAGGTAAAAGCTAGTACTCCTTAATACCTATACTACAAATAAAATACTTAAGAAAATATATATTAAATAATATACATAAAGAGTATACCTCACCTTAATATACTAACCTAAGGTATTATTCAACCTCTTATATATTATATAAGAATAATAACCCTTAGCTAATAATACTACTACTCTAAACAAGTACTTCAAATAATAAATCAAATACTTTAACTATAACTTTAACTTTATACTACTTAATTTCTCGAAAATATACTTCTATACCTTTATTAATAGCTCTTTTACTAATAATACTAACCTCTTATCTTAATTAGGATTTATAATAATCCTAAGCTAATAGATAATAACTAATAATAGCTAGTTTAACTTCTACAGTAACTTTATCTACTATTTTTCTACTAAAAGTAAAAGAATTACTAGGAGTATACTTACTTTAGAGATTTATACTATAATAGCTAGTATAGACTTTATATATACTATTACTATAATAGTCAAGAAAATCCTTAAATACTAAAACTTCCCTTATATCCTAATAATCATCTATACTAACTCATATTTACTCTATACATACCTTATAAAGCTTAGTACTACTAAAGAGAAATACCTAATAATTAATATTATAGTATTAAAGTAATTATATAAGTAATAAGAATTCTACGAAATATAGTAGATTAATAGAGACGATAATATTACTAATACTTTTACGAAAAATATACTAAACTATACCCTCGAGAGATTTATCAATTCAAACCACATAACTATTTAAATAGAGGGATAGGTGACTTAAGTAGAGTAAATAATATAGGTATTTAGATATTATTAAATAAGGAATAAAAAGATCACTTTTAATACTATTTTACGCTTATTATCTACGCTATTTTAATAGCGTTTTTAGCACGCGATTATAGCGTTTTTAGCACTAGCTTTTATATATAAATAGAGGTATATAAGGTATATAGTAAAAGAAAGAGTTACTAGTATCGGTAATACTATACAATAAAGTATACATTAACGCCTGAGGTACATACGCCTCTATACGCAATTCAGTATGTATATCTATATACCCTATAAGTATAGGGCATACGTAACCGTATACCCTTATGCCCCCCCCTAACAATACCTATTACTAGCCGTAGCCGAGTGCTATGGTAGTAGTAAGCAACTGCTACACCATAGATCTAGAGCCTTATATACCTACACATAAGCATGTAACATAACAATAACAATAACGAATACTAGACCCTTTTGTACCCGTATGATAAGATCACGTATAGCATGCATTACCCTCCGGATAAACCAATATATAAATATAAATTACTAATTATATAGTAAGAAGTAATAATATTTTACTATACTAAAACTAGATCTAGGTCCTTTGATATAAATTACTAATATTTTTAATTTTCTAAATAATATATAATAACTTTTATTAATATTATTCTATTCTTGGATAAATAGTAAAATAGACAAAATAATACCTAATATTTAGGTTTTCTTATAAATATATATTAATTTCTTATAACTAGACTAGCTAGCTTAAACTACTATATACTAATCAATACTAAATAATAAAAGTTCTTTAGTAACTAAAATAAACTTAAACTAACTCCTAAATAGATCGAATATTATGCCTATTCTATACTTTTAGGTAATAAAATAGATTATATATTCTAGCTTAGGATACGTTATAGTTTTCTGATTTTATTTTAAAGATAGTATTATTATAATATTAATAGTAATAGTATATATATAATAATATAATAGAATAAACATAAGTAAATCATGATAAGTAGTTAAGAAAATCTAAGTTTAAGATAGAATATAGCTATTACTATACTATATCAGAATAAATCAGCTAAGTAAGAAGCTTAATTGGGTATTTTCTAATCATTGAATTATTAATATATTAAACTTACTAAATATTGTATTAAATATCCTTATGAACATCTACCTAATATTCTTTACTAAGCTTGTTAGGTAAGTAGAAAATAGCTTATTACTATCCTAGTAATATATAAATATATATTTTAATTTTATTTTAATCCCTACTAGATAAATAACGAAACCTAGGAAAAATGTAAAGTTGAGAAGATACTAGTAGTGAAGAACACTTTAAAATAAAAATATAACTATAATATATTAGTTAAATAGAGAAATTATAATATCTTAATATAGGAATTCTTAGAAAACCTAATTAATAATAAAGTAGTATTATAGTTTAAAGTATAGTATATAGATATTAGAGAGAGTAATAATATAATATTAATTTACATAAAGATATACCCTATAGCTTATACGGAGAACTAGGATAGCTAGGATCGGATTACTATATAGATACGGATTATATAATATAGTAGCCTAACGCTACTATAAGATAAAAGCTTCTTATAGCTACTACTAGTTAGCTTACTAAGTTAAAGTTCTATAATTTATAGAGATCTACCTTTTACTATTAATCTTTCTTTTATTATAAAACCCTTGAAATTCTTTAACTTCTATTTCCTAGAAAAGTAAAGCCGGGAGTTTAATAATAATTCTATTATAATAAATAGCTAGCGAATGTATAATGCTAGTACTAGAAACAATAATACTTGAAATTATAGCTACTAAAACTAGTACTAAAGTTACTAGCGAATATATAGTAACTATATCGCCTAAACCTCAAGTAATAACTATAGTAGTACTCGTATACTTCCTCGAACAATAGTCCTCTTTTATAGAGATAATATCAGCTTACCTATCTAGTATCGAACCTATAGTAACCCTTATACTATTAATTCCTGAAACTATTAACTATAAAGATTACTCGAAACTTCTTTATTATTTATAAAACTTCCTTTAAAAAAATACTACCCTATATAAAATCGAAAATTAGCTAATAGTAATTCAAGATAGTTATTCTCTATACTTAGAAACCTTTATAATATACTAGATCTAGTAAGCTATAACCAAGTTAATATATAACCTATAGACCTAGTAGTATAACTACCGCTATACTTTATATACCTTTATATAAGCCGACTTTACGGTATTCGTTCGCTATTCGTTAACCGAGCTGATTCTACAAGAGTTACACTTCTATAGCATACTTTATACGTTTCGGCATAAGGGCTAGTAATCCCTACTGAAGTCTTATACCGAAAAGTTAACTATTTATAGGGCTTTAAGTATTAAGTCTTTAGAGATATTAAGGCTATATACTTTTACCTTCTTCTTCTATTTTAAGGCGAAGTTATAAAGGTATTTATAGTATTAGAAGGTCGATAATTAGTAACTTAGGGTAGTAGCCTTAGTAGCTAAGTCTAATTATTTATAGGAGATATTATAGCTCTATAAGGAAGGTTTTAGTAGTATGAGGAGTACTACTACTAAGGGGTTAGTACTTGAATACTATTGAGAAACTAATACTCTAGAAAACTCCTTAGCGAAAAGGTTACGCCTTAAAAAGCACTTTAAAAACTACTACTTCTTATAGAAAATATATAATAAGTTAAGCTATATTATAACTACTTATTACTATAATAAATTCTATATATTCTACTAGAAACTAGGCTATTTTATAAAGGTTTACTATAAGTACTTCGCTAAAAGCTCGCAAAAGAGTCCCTAGAACTATATTAAACCTAGAACTAGGAAACTATAGTATAGAAAAAGTACCTTAAAGAGTAGATAGCCGGCAAATGTATACTAATACCTCGGTGGTCTGATTAGCTACGAGGAGCTTTATATATTTAATTAGTAATAGGATACCTCAATAGCCTAATCAGCTACGAGAAGCCTTATATATAGAAAAAGGTTAAATACCCTAGGTTAAGTTTTAAAGATTTCTAGTTAATATACTAAAAGGGTTAGACACCTTAGGTTTTGTCCTAAAGATTTCTAGTTAATATACTAAAGCTTCGCTAATAAGTAAGGGATCTTATAGGTTGATATACCTACGGGAAGCGTTATTACTTAATATAGTAATAAGAGCCTTATATGTTAATACACGTATAGGATAAAGACCTTTATATATTAATATATGTATAGGAAGACCCTTATATATTAATATATATATAAGAAACACTTTTTATTCTTATAATTACTAAATAGTTAGCGAATAGCCGACGAAGCTACTTTTCAAAAAAGCAGCTATATAGTATTTATAAGCTTTAAGGCTTAAGGCTTATAGAGGGGGGGATAGTTATAAGGATATACTCTATAGCCTATATAGAAAACTAAGATAACTAGGATTAGATTACTATATAGATACGGATTATATAATATAGTAGTCTAAAGTTACTATAGAATAAAAACTTCTTATAACTATTACTAGTTAGCTTACTAAGTTAAAGTCTTATAACTTACGGAGACCTACCTTTTACTATTAATCCTTCCCTTGCCACAAAACTCTTATAAGTTACTAATAATAAAAAGCTATAAAAACTATAAACTAACTATAACAAAATACTATAAAAATACTCTAGACTAATATTTATTCCGATAAATTTCCGCTACTTTACTTAGCTTTATTACTACCTTAATACTTAGTAAATTCCTTCTTACTCTCTAATAATAAATTCAATATATCTTCTTTTTAATTACTTAAAGTAATTATTTCTACTAGTCTGGGGATAAGATAAGGTAGGTAGGTATTAGTAGTAGGTATAAGGTAAATTTATAAGGTATAAAACGTAATAATAATATAGTAATAATAGATAAGTGAACTAATCTTAACTAAACTAAAAATATATCTACAATAGTAATAGGGTGTAGAGTAATTACTAGACTATAGTATAGTATTTTATTCTAGGAAATTAATAAAATAAAGATATAAGGGGGAAAGAAGGAATACTTACTATTATCTATATAATACTACTAAAGCTAGCTATAACTTACTAGAGGTTAAAAGTGGGAGTAAGGGAAAGGATATTTTTAGTATTAAAAGAAAAGATTAAGGGAGTAATAGTAATATAAGTAAAATGTATTTATTATATATAATAGAAATATTTGTTATAATAGCTTATTATGGTAGTTGTATTATAAGTCTTTAATCTATTTAAAGTTATATGTTTCTCGGGAACTTAGTTATAAGGATATACTTTATAGCTTATATAGAGAACTAGGATAGCTAGGATTAGATTACTATATATATATAGATTACGTAATATAGTAGCTTTAAGTTACTATAATATAAAAGCCTTCTTATAATTACTACTAGTTAGCCTATTAAGTTAAAGTTTTATAACTTACAGAGATTTACTTTACTATTACTCTTTCCCTTACTAGGCTTTCAGCTAATACCTTTATAATTCTTCAACTTCTACCTCCTAGAAAGGTAAAGCTAGGATTTTAGTAATAGCTCTATGATAAACAGTCCCCGAATAGGTACTAGCGGTACTAGAAATTACAGTCACCGAATACTTAGTGGAAAACTCTACCGAAACCTCTACTAAATATATAGTAACTATATTACCTGAATATATAGTAGCCCCTATACTGCCTAAATTTTAAAAAGTAACTATGTTGCCTGAATATATAGTAACTATAGTACTTATACGTTTCCTCGAATAATAGTCCTCTTTTATAGAGATAATATTAGCTTAGCTTTCTAGTGCTAAATACTTAGTAGCTACTTTTATGCTATCGGTTTACGAAATAACTACTATTAACTATAAGGAATATTCTAAGTTTCCTAGTTACCCTTATAGCCTCTTCTAGGAAAGTACTACTTTATATAAAATTAAGGATTAGTTAACAACGATTTCAGATACCTATACGTTATAGCTATAGGCCTCCGAAGCCTAAAAGATTCAATAAGCTATAACGAAACTCTCCTATATTCTCTAGACGTAGTATTATAACTACTACTATACTTTATATAACTTTATATAGACCGACTTTACGGCGTTTACTCACTATTTATTAACTAACCTAACTTTATAAAAGTTATATTTTTATAGTATACTTTATACGCTTTAATATAAAAACTAGTCTTTATTAAAGTTTTATATTAAATAGTTAGCTATCTATAGAGCTCTAAGTATTTCTAAACTAGAAGTTTCGAAGCCCTATACTTTTATATTTTTCTATTATTTTAAAGCTAAACTATATAAGTATTTATAATACTCGAAGTTTAATAACTAAAAACCTAAAGTAATAGCCTTAATAGCTAAATACCTCTAGGAAACCCTCTAGGGATCCCTTTAGGGCTCCTAGGGAGTATCTATTAGTAGTATCAGGAGCGCTACTACTAAGGGGTTAGTAACTAAATATCGTAAAAAGCCTGAAAGCCTCCTAGCAAAAAGGTTACGCCTTAAAGAGCACCCCTCGTATAAAGTATATAGTAAGTTAGGCTATACTATAACTACTTATTACTATAACGAATTCTATATATTTTGCTAGAAATCAGGCTACCTTATAAGGGTTTACTATAAATACTTCGCCGCCGAAGGCTTACCGAAAAGTCCTTAGAGCTAGGTAGAGCCTAGAGCTATATAGTATAGTAAAAATAGCCTATAAAGGGTTTACTACGAGTACCTTGTAGAGTACCTTGCCGAGGGCTCGCCGAAAAATCGCTAGAGCTATAATAAACCTAGCGAAAATAGAAAGCTTTATATATCTAATTAGTAATAGGATACCTTAGTAGCCTAATTAGCTATGAGAAACCTTACGGGAAAGGCTTAGATACTCTAGGATTTACCCTAAAGATTTCTAGTTAATATACTGAAAAGGTTAGATATTTTAGGTTTAGCTTTAAAGATCCTAGTTAATATACTACAACCTCGTAGGTTAATATACCTATAAAAATATTATTTACTTAATATAGTAAGAGGAACCTTATATATTAATATATATATAGGATAAATAATTCTTATATGTTAATATATATATAGGATAACCCCTATACATTAATATACATATAAGATAAATAACTCCTATACATTAATATACGTATAAGATAACTCTTATATATTAATATATATATAGGAAGAATCCTTTTATTATTAATCGCTAAATGATTAGCAAATAGCTAGTAAAGCTATTTTTTCAAAAAGTAGCTATATAGTGTTTATAGGCTTTAGGGCCTAAGGCTTATAGAGGGGGGGATAGTTATAAAGATATACTTTATAGCTTATATAGAGAGCCGGGATAGCTAGGAATAGATATAGATTACGTGATATAGTAGCCTTAGATTACTATAGGATAAAAGCCCTCTTATAGCTACTACTAGTGAGCCTACTAAGTTAAAGTCTTATAACCTATAGAGACCTACTTTTTACTATTACTCCTTCTTTTACTAGGCCTTTAGCCACAATACCCTTATATCGACCTCTTACTCTACTTTACTATTATTATTAACTATAAGTAGTAATTATAAGTTTATAACCTCTTAGCTAAATAAAAAATTACTAACTATCTTCTAGAAGAGATCAATATAAAACTTAAAGTAAATTATCTTTGATATATTTAATTTAATAATCTATTTGGTTACTTTTGCTCTATACCTAGAATAGTATCTAAGCTTTTTACCCTATATATAGATTTATCTATAAATTTTACCTAGTAATAGTATTCGTACTAATACTAGCTTATAACTAGTTAAAATAGTAATGAAATTACCTATTAT
>RYZW01000460.1:0-33793 GCA_004367215.1 Colletotrichum trifolii
TTACACCTAGGGTGAAAACTTTTTACTAGACTATAGGGATAGTAGTTATATGGAGCCTTAATAGTAATATCCTATATAAGCCTTAAAGCTTAGGTCTATAATAAAGTATATATAAAAAGAAAGTAAGTATAGGTTTATAATTATTATAATTACTTATTATAGAATTATAGTTATATAATACTAAATCCTAGCTAGCTAGTAGTACCTATTACTAGCTATTAATAATTACTAGTTATTAATAACTAAAAATAAAGCTAATAGTTAATAGTAGTTACTATATAGTTTATATAATTAGAAAGTACATAGCTACTCGTTACGCTTACCCGCTATAAGATTCAAACTTACTATACTTACTATAAAACGGTAAAAACTAATTAAATATTAAACTACTATATTAAATATAGGGAGGGGCCGATAGCTCGCTCTGTACTACGACTATTAGTAGACATATTACCCCCTAAAGTATAACTTTAGCCTTCCTAACTATTACCACCAGGTCTTCTACTACTATAAGGTTAAATATCAGAACCGGGGGCATAATTATCCATAATAATAAGTAATTTTATTACTATTTTAACTAGTTATAAGCTAGTATTAGTATGAATACTATTATCAGGTAAAATCTATAGTTAAATCTATATATATAATAGTTAAATCTATATATAAAGTGAAGAGCTTAGATACTATTCTAAGTATAGAGCAAAAGTAACTAAACTATATTAAATATATATATATATATATATATATATATATAATTAACCACCCGCTTGACGTAGTGGTTTAACGTCTAGCTAGCTCTTACTGTCATAGTAAGAGTAGTAGGTTCGAATCCTGCAGCGGGCAAGCGCGACCGGTAACCACGTACCTTCCGATTACGTAAACTATATAGCAACCGCTACCAGCTGCCGGCACTTGCCGCCACTACTATTAATAGCTAGCAACTATTAATAGTAGCTAGTAACAGGCGCCGCCAGCTAGCTAGTATCTAGTATCACATAACTGCGATCCTTAAAGAGTAACTACAATAGATATAGGCCTATACCTTCCCTTTATATATACTACTAGGACATACCTCCCGCATTTATCAGCTATCATATTAACCAACCGTATTTACTACCTGAGGTTTTCTCCGTTTAAACGGTTCCTCAGCACTAGTAGTATCTATAGGGTAAATGAAGCAAGAGCCGATAACTAGGTACAACTACCTTTAAAGGGTCCCGGAGAGGCATATGACTTTAAATAGATCAGAGACCTTCAATACAACTACTATATATAATTAACCTACTTAACGTAGTAGTTTAACATCTAGCTAGCTCTTACTATCACGGTAGGAATAGTAGGTTCGAATCCTGCGGCAGGTAAGTATAATTAGTAAGTATATATATACCTTCTAATTACGTAAACTATATAGTAACTACTACTAGCTATCGGCTCTTACTACTTACTATTAATAGCTAATAACTATTAATAACTAGTAATAAGTATTACTAGCTAGCTAGTATTAGTATTATATAATTACGATCTTTAAAGAGTAACTATAACAGATAAGCATATACCTTCCCTATTTATTACTTATCGTATTGACTAACTATGTTTTATTACCTGAAGTTTTCTCTATTAAATAGTTCCTTAGAACTAGTAGTATCTGTAAGGTTTAAAGTACCGGGTATAGCTTCCTTTAAAGGGTTCCCGAGAGGTATATAACTTTAAATAAATCAGAGACCTTTAATACAACCAATAATATATATATAATTATAATATTAAAATGTATAAGAAAGCTATTTTAATATTCGTATTATTATATAGAAAAGAATATAGTAATATAGACTACGAATTTCTATAATTATTCTAATCATATAAATAACTAGTACTTATAAAATACTACCTTAACTTGTTATAAAATACTTTAGTCGTCTATATTTAAACGTCTTATTATAAGGGTCGTAATAATCAAAATATAACTATAAAATTATTAGATATTATATATATAGCTTGAATAATTGAGTATATTTTCTTTATTATTAAAATATAATAGAGTAATAATGTTAGAAAGTTTCTAGTCTACTTTTGAACTAAAATTTATATATAGAATTATACATTTAAGATTTATAGAGCTCTTTATTTTAAAATCTCTATATAAAATCAATTTAACTATTATAGAAACTATATAGTATTTTGTAGAAAGCTTCTTATATAGTAAAATTAATTATGATATCTTTAATATTTCAATAAAAACCCGCTTGATATAGTAGTTTAACGTCTAGCTAGCTCTTACTATCACGGTAGGAGTAGTAGGTTGGAATCCTATAGTAAGCAAGCGTGACTAGTAGGTATATATATACCTTCTAATTACGTAAACTATATAGTAACTACTACTAGCTAATAGTACTTACTACTAGCTATTAATAGCTAGCTAATTATTCATAGCTAGTAACTATTAATAGCTAGNGCTAGTAACTATCAATAGCTAGTAATAAGTATAATAACTAGCTAGTATTAGTATTATATAACTATAATCCTTAAAGAGTAACTATAATAGATAAGCCTATACCTTCCCTGTTTATCACCTATTCTATTAATTAACTAAGTCTTACTATTTGAGGTTTTCTCTATTTAAATAGTTCTTTAGAACTAGTAGTATCTAGTAAGTATATTAGGTAAAAACTAACTACTAAGTATAGCTTCCCTTATAGGGTTCCCGAGAAATATATAATTTTAAATAGATTAAAAACCTTTAATCCAACTATATAATATTTTAATAAAAATATAAGAGTATAGCTAAAAGCCTCGACTAGGAAAAATTCAGATATATAAGTAAAGTCTATATTACTATATAGACTATTATTTAAAAGATCTAAATTATAATCTTCTTACTAAAAACTCTTCTAGTACTTTACTAGCTAATTATTAAGTATATTATATAATCTATTTTTTATATTTTTATAACTATTTCCCTTTTAAAAGCTTTAGTCCCTAAAACTATAATTATATATTTATGATATCCCTTATAGAACTCGTATGATATTACTAACTATTTATTATATATAATCTATTATTATATATTCCTAATATCCCTTATAGAGCTCGTATCATATTACTAACTATTTATTATATATAATCTATCATTATATATTCCTTAATATCCCTATAAAACCTATATAGTATTACTAACTTTTTATTATATATAATACGTCTTTTAATACTAGTAATTATCTTATTGTAATACTATTATTTATTTTATGGACTTTTTATAGTCTGAATAATAAAACTTGTTTTACTAATAGTATTACTAGGTTCTTATCTATTCTTTCTATTATTTATAAATATATATACTATTATCCTAGTAATATATTAATACTTTTAAATCTTATAGTATTTATTCATTAAAAATAGTTCTTCGAAATCCATTATAAAATCTCATAAGACTTTACTATATACTTAGTAAGTATTATCCATTTCCTTCTATATATACTTTATTATCTTCTTATTTTTCATTTTTATAATACTTTATTTCTAGATACCCCTTTATATTTACTATTTAGCTTACTATTACCTCTCTTCTCTCTATACGGGTTTTTTCTTTTGTTTTCTTTCTTCATTTATTATCTTTATACTATATATTCTATAATAATATTATATATTACTTCTATTACTACTTTACTTTATTCTTTTATTTATAAAAGTCATAATATTACTAATAAAAACTTCTTTTAACTTTAATTTAGTAATAATATACTTTACTTTAGCTTTCTTTTCTCACTTTATTTTAATACTAAAAACAAACTCTAGATTATTAGTAATTATATAATAAAGTATATTTTATATAAAAGGAATAAATAGAAATATTATAATATAAGTCATCTTTTCACTATCCCTTTACTATATATATTAATATTAATACCCTAGGTTTTATTTAAATTATATAGTACTACTTAAGTAACCTAGAACTAAACTATTATCTATTACTAGATACTTAAATAGAAAGAAATAATTTCTAAATAGAAAAATAAATTATTCTATATATTTACTAAGCTATTAGTAAAGTAGGAGAAAATAGGTGGAATTATTTATAATTTATTTAAAAACGTTTAAAAAAAGAAGCTAGTTAAAAACTATTTTCTTTTCTAGGAGATATGTTTTATTTATAAATACTTATATATTATATATCTTATTACTATAAGCTACTAAAGACTCGCTATATCATTGTTACTAATTAATTAAATAAACTAATATCTTCAGAAGTATATCTAAAATACTTTACTATTTATGTACTATATAGTTTACCTATTCTTGGAATAATAATCCTACTATTACTCTAGAGGAAATACTAGTTTATTTCCTTAATAATCCCTGGTATACTTTAGTATTTGAAAATACTAAGGTATTTCTTATTATAGAATTTCCTTAATTTAATAATGACTTTTACTATTACATTACTAACTATTCAGAGTATAATATACTTTTATACCCCGTTACTATTACTAGTAATTATTTTATTCCTTATAGTTTCGATATTACTATACTTTACGAAATATATATTCTAAATTTACTATTTTCTTCTAAAGAAAGTAATAAAGATAATAATGATAATAATAGTAAGAGTAAAAAGTTTGAATTTATAGAAACTCTTTTATAGGCTCCTTACTTTACTATTAGTAATACTAATCTATCTATACTTATTAATTATATTCTATCCTCTAATATCTACTTAATAAATCTTTAGTATTATTCTTCTCCTAATAATATTAAAGAAGATAAATAAACAGAAGATAAGGAAAAAGAGGATAAAAAACAAGAAAATAAAAAAAAAACCCCTACTAAAAAGTATAAAACCCGTAGTAATTCTATATCTAGTAGCTATTAGCTTACCGCCTAAAAATCTACTATTCCCCGAAACGCTATATTAACTAAGAAAGCTACTATTACGAAGAAGGCTCATATTACTAAGAAAATTACTATATTTATAATACTTACTATAACTCTAGTATTTATCCATATTATACCTATAATACCTATTATTCCTACTATTCTTGTAAAAAGAAGTTAGGGATACCTTTATAAGAATATACTTAAACTTTAAATACAATAACTATTCTATTTGATGTATATTTACTAACCCATTTGACGTAGTAGTTTAATATCTAGCTGGCTTTTACTGTTTTATGGCAAAAGTAGTAAGTTCGAATCCTGTAGCAGGTAAGTATAACTAGTAGCTACATACTTTCCGATTACGTAAACTATATAGTAACCACTACTAGCTAATAGTACTTACTACTTATTATCAATAGTTAGCTAATTATGAATAACTAGTAACTATTAATAGCTAGTAACTATTAATAACTAGCGATAAGTACTACTAGCTAGCTAGTATTAGTATTATATAACTATAATTCTATTTAGTTACTTTTGTTCTATACCTAGAATAATATCTAAGCTCTTCACCCTATATATAGATTTAACTATATATTTTACCTAATAACAGTATTCATGCTAATACTAGCTCATAACTAGTTAAAACGGTAATAAAATTACTTATTATTATAGATAATTATACCCCCAGCTCTAATATTTAACCCTATAGTAATAGAAGACCTCGTAGTAATAGTCTATATATAGAGAATTCTATTAAAACTAGGGCTTAATATATATAGCTAAAATTAACTACTAAGGTTATAGGGTTAAGAACTTTTATAAACCTCTTAAAGATAGAATAAAATAGAATACTAAGAACTAGGTATTCTGTGATCTATTATTCTTCTATATCCTTTATAATAGAACTGAAATCTCTTCGAAATCTATATAGCTACTTATAAAAAAAGAAATATAGAATAAGTATAGGAATATCTAGCTATAGCTATTATAACTAAAACTATTATTTTATTAAAATAGGTTTTAATAAAATTATCCTAAGTATTATAATTAATAAGTAGTTTATAGATATTTAAAAGAAGATTATCTAGCTAATTTATAATTTACTATACTAAGCTAATAATATTGGGGACTATATATTAATTAAGTAATACTTTAATATTGATATATTACTATAATACTAATATAAGGATATGCCCTATAGCCTATATAGAGAGCTAGGATAGCTAGGAACGGACATGGATCACGTGATATAGTAGCTTTAGGCTACTATAGGATAAAAGCTTTCTTATAACTATTACTAGTTAGCCTACTAAATTAAAGTCTTATAATTTATAGAGACTTACTTTTTTACTAAATATTCCTTCCCTTACTAGGCTTTTAGTTATTCCTTTATAATTCTTTAACTTTTACTTCCTAGAGGGGTAAAGCTAGGATTTTTAGTAATAGCTCTATCACGACAAATAACTAGTAAATATATAGTAATGGTACTAGAGATTATAGTTGCTAAATACTTAGCGGAAAACTTAGTATCCTAGATAATACCCGCCAAAAACTCTACTAAACCTACTATTATAGTAACTATAATACCTATATCGCCTAAGTATATAGTAACTACATTACCTAAATATATAATACTTATATACTTCCTCGAATAATAGTCTTTTTTTATAGAAATAATGTTAGCTCGGCTTTCTAGTGGTAAATATAGAGTAACCCTTATACTATTAATTCATGATATCGACTATAAGGATTACTCGAAGCTCCCTAGTTATCCTTATAGCTTCCTCTATAAAAGTACTACCTTATATAAAATCGAGGATTAGCTAATAGTAATTCAAGATAACTATTCTCTACGCCTAGGGGCCTCTATAGTATACTAGATTTAGTAGGCTATATCTAAACTAGTATATCGCTTATAAACCTAGTAGTGTAACTACTACTATATATTATTACTAGATTTTATATGGGTTGATTTTACGGTATTTGTTCGCCGTTTGTTAACTAACCCGACCTTATAAGAATTATACCTTTATAGTATGTTTTATATATTTTAATATAAGGGCTAGTCTTTATTAAAGTTTTATACTAAATAGTTAGCTATTTATAAAGCCCTAGGTACCCCTATAGAGATATCGAGGTTTTATACCTTCGCTTTTTTCTATTATTTTAAGGCTAGACTTTAATAGTACTTATAGTACTAGAAGTTTAATAACTAGGTATTTAGGGTAGTAGCCTTAATAGCTGAGTATTTGTGGGAGATATTATAGCTTTATAAAAGCTTTAGTAGTATTAGGAGTACTATAACTACTACTAAAAGGTTAGCACCTAAATACTATGGGGAGACTGAAGGTTCCCTAGTAAAAAGGTTATGCTTTAAAGAGTGCCCTGAGGGCTGCCTTTTATATGAAGTATACGGTAAGTTAGGCTATACTATAATTACTTATTACTATAACGAATTCTATATATTCTACTAGAGACTAGGCTACCCTATAAAGGTTTGCTACGAGTGCCTTACTATTAAGGGTTTGCTGATAAAAAGCCCCTAGAGCTATATAGAACTTAGGGCTATATAATATAGTAAAAGTACCCTAATAGGTAAGTAGCCTACTAGTATAATTACTATAAATGCTTTATTAAAAGCTTACTAGAAAATCTTTAAAGCTATATAGAGCCTAGGGCTATATAGGTTTTAAAGAGTTTACTAGTAATTATATATTAATACTTTAGTAGTCTAAATAATTACGAGAAACCTTATATGCCTAATTAGTAATAGGAAGTCTTATAGAAAGAGTATTACTATATATAGGAAGGAGTTAGATACTTTAGGTTTAGCCTTAAAGATTCCTAGTTAATATACTAAAGCTTTACTAATAAGTAGGAGATTTTATAGGGTTAATATACTATATAGGAAATACTATTTACTTAATATAGTAATAGGAGCCTTATACGTTAATATATATATAGGATAACCCTTATATGTTAATATATGTATAGGATAAATAATTCTTATATATTAATATATATATAGGATGAATAACTCTTATATGTTAATATATATATAGGATAACCTTTTTATTCGTAATTGCTAAATAGTTAGTAAATATCTAGTAGAACTATTCTTAAGTTATTTTTAAAAATAGCTATATAGTATTTATAAGCCTTAAAACCTAAGGTTTTTAGAGGGGGGGATAGTTATAAGGATATACTTTATAGTTTATATAGAGAGCTAGGATAGCTAGGAATAGATATAGATTACGTGATATAGTAGCCTTAGGCTACTATAGGATAAAAGCCCTCTTATAGCTACTACTAGTTAGCTTACTAAGTTGAAGTCTTATAACTTATAGAGACCTACTTTTTTACTAAATACTCCTTCCTTTACTAGGCTTTTAGCTATTCCCTTATAACTAATTACTAGATATTTTAGAATATTATAGTAATATAATCATAGAAGTTTCGAAAACTATCTAATTATACTAGAAATATCTATATTTATATAAATATTATTTATAAGTTTATTTAGTTACTTTTACTCTATACTTAGAATAGTATCTAAGCTCTTTATCCTATATATAAATTTAACTATAAATTTTACCTAATAATAGTATTCGTGTTAATACTAGCTTATAACTAGTTAAAATAGTAATGAAATTACTTATTATTATAGATAATTATACCCCTAGTTCTAATATTTAACCTTATAATAGTAGAAGACCTCGTAGTAATAGCTTATATAGGGAGAGCTTTATCGAGACTAGCTAAGGCTGAATATATATAACTAAAAATAACTATTAAAATTATAAAGTTATAGGGTTAAGAATTTTTTTAAACCTCTTAAAGATAGAATAAAACAGAATACTTATTTCGAGACATAAGAGCTAGGCGTTCTGTGATCTATTACTTTTCTATAACTATACTTTTATAATAGAACGGAAATCTCCTCGAAATCTATATAGCTACTTATAAAAAGATAACTATAAAATAGATATAGGAATATATAGCTATAACTATTATAATTAAGGCTATTAGTATATTAGACTAGGCTTAAATGAAATTATTCTAAATACTATAATTAAAAAGTAGTTTATGAATATTTAAAAGAAAATTATCTAGCTATCCTACAAGCTACTATACCAAGTTAATAATATTAGTAACTAGGTATTAATCAGATAATACCCTAATATTAATACTTTACTATAATATTAGTTACTAGATATCTTAGAGTATTATAATACTATAATTATAGGGGTTTTAAAAGCTATCTAGTTATACTAGAAATATCCGCGGTTATATAAGTATTATTTATATATTAGCTATATTTAATTAATATATTAAAATTATTTACTAATAAAAGTAAACCCGCTTAACATAGTAGTTTAATGTCTAGCTAGCTCTTACTATTATAGTAAGAGTAGTAGGTTCGAATCCTATAGTAAGTAAGTGTGACTAGTAGGTATATATATATTTTCCGTTTACGTAAACTATATAGTAACCGCTACTAGTTATTAGTATTTACTATTAGCTATAAATAGTTAATAACTATTAATAGCTAGTAATTATTAACGGCTAATTGTTAATAGCTAGTAATAGGTATTATAGCTAGCTAGTATTAGTATCACGTGACTGAGATTTTTAAAGAGTAATTATAATAGATAGGTCTGTACTTTCCCTATTTATTACCTATCATATTAACTAACTACGTTTACCGCCTGAGGTTTCCTCTGTTTAAACGGTTCCTCAGTACTAGTANTAATATTGGGGATTAGGTGTTAATTAGGTAATACTTTAATATTGATATATTACTATAATACTAGTTACTAGATACTTTAGAGTATTATAGCGACGTAATTATAGAGGTTTTAAAAACTATTTAGTTATACTAGAAATATCCGTATTTATATAAGTATTATTTATAAGTTAGCTATACTCGATATATTAAAATTATTTACTAATAAGAGTAAGCTAAGTCTTGCTATACTTATATAGAAATTATAAGTTAGCTTATATTAATAGTAGAGAACTTTCGTATTAGTAGTATAAAGTCTTATCTTAGGAATAGGTAGAACTTAGTAAAAATATTAAAGTCGCGGATATTAAAGTTATAATAAATATTTAAATAGAATACTTATAGTTAGTAGTAATTAAATATCTCGAGATATTCAAATTATATATAACTATAAAAGTATAAAGGTATAAAGGTATAAAGTTATNGATATTAAAAAAAAGATTATCTAGCTAATCGATAATCTACTATACTAAGTTAATATTGGGGATTAGGTGTTAATTAGGTAATACTTTAATATTGATATATTACTATAATACTAGTTACTAGATACTTTAGAGTATTATAGCGATATAATTATAGAAGTTTTAAAAGCTATCTAGCTATACTAGGAGTATCTATATCTATACGAGTATTATTTATAAGTTAGCTATTAGCCGTAATTAATATATCAAAATCATTCGCTAATAAGAGCAGGCTAAATCCTACTATACTTATATAGAGATTATAAGTTAGCTTATATTAGTAGCGGAGAACTTTTATATTAGTAGTATAAAGTCTTATCTTAGGGGTAGGTAAAGCTTAGTCTAGGGGATATTAAGGTTATAGATATTAAGGTTATAATAATCTTATCTTAAAAGTAAGTAAAGTTTAGTAGGGATATTAAAGTCGCGGATATTAAGGTTCTGATAAATGTTTAAATAGAATACCTGTAGTTAGTAGTAATTGCATATCTTGAGATATTTGAATTATGCGTAGCTATGATAGTATAAAGGTGTAAGGGTATAAGGGTATAAGGGTATAAAAGTATAAAGTTATCGCGGAAGGAGTTATTAGTTATTTATTATTCAAAAGGTTAATACGGGGCGGGTAATAATACAAGGCAGGTATACTAGCTATAGCTATGAGGGGTTTAGCCCTAGATTAACTAGGGGCTAGCTATAGTAGTTAGTAGGGGGGGTAGGAGGGCTGAAGTTGTACTTTAGGGGGTAATATATCTACTAATAGTCGTAGTAGAGAGCGAGCTATCGGCCCCTCTCTAACTATAATTCTATAATAAGTAGTTATAATAAATATTAGCCTATATATACTTTCTATATTTATTAGCTATTATTTTAACTAACTATATCTTATTATTTGAGGTATTCTCTGTTTAAATAGTTCTCTAGAACTAGTAGTATTTAGTAAATATATAAAGTAAAAGCTTATTACTAGGTAGAGCTTCTTTTATAGGGTTCCTGAGAAGTATATAACTTTAAATAGATTAAAGACCTTCAATCCAACTATATATATATTTACTAAGTTATTACTTAAATATACTAGTTTTTCTAATTTAGAAATATGTTTCTTATAGTAATATTCGAGTCATTAAATAGTTAATAATATTATTTCTTTCTTTTCCCTGGTATATAATTACTAAGTTATTAGTATTAATATTAAGCTAATTATCTTATTTCATATAGTATTAGATTATTTATTTTTCGAATTTCTAAGTAGTTTCTTATATATTACTTAGGTTGACTATAATCTCCTATATATTATACTTTATAAACTACTTAGTTTATGTGATAAAGAAATATCTTCTATATTTCTCTTTTTATTATACTATAATATCTTCTATTTCTTATTCTATAAAAGTTTTTTTCAACTTAGGAAACATAACTTAGCTATTAGTATTTTTTCGCTATTCTATCTATAGTTTAAATAAAGAGATAGCAAATACATTATATATCTAGTAGTACTAATTTAGTAAATATACTTTATATACTTATTCTCCTGTTTCTTAGTAATTAAAACTTTAATATATCTTAATACTAATTTCTTATATTTAAATTTGAAGTTCTTTGTTAAAAGCTTAATAATGAGTTCCTGATTATATATTTATAGTTAATATTTCAAGTTATATATTTTTGGGAAGGGCTAATAGCTTGTTTTCTACTATAACTATTAGTAGATATATTACCCCCTAAAATATAACTTTAGCCCTCTTATACCCCCTATTAATTACTATAGCTAGCCCCTAGTTAATCTAAGGCTTAACTCTTTATAATTATAGTAGCTAGTATACCTACTCCGTATTAACATTTTTGATAATAAATAACCGATAACTCTTTCCGTAATAACCTCACGCCCTTATACCTTTATACCTTTATAGCTATATATAATTCAAATATCTTAAGATATTTAATTACTACTAAGTATAAGTATTCTATCTAAATATTTATTATAACTTTAATATTTTTAATTTAATATCCCTATTCAAGACTAAGTTTTACTTATCCCTAAGATAAAACTTCATATTCCTAATATAAAGGTTTTCTATTAGTAATATAAACTAATTTATAACTTCTATATAAGTATAATAAAACTTAGTTTATTCTTATTAGTAAACGATGTTGAAATATTAATTAAATTTAGCTAACTTATAAATAATTAGTAGTTATATTAAAAGTCTCTAATCTATTTAAAATTATATACTTCTTGGGGTCCCTTTAAAAGTAGCTATACCTAGTATATTAAACCCTATAGATACTAGTTCTAAGGAACTATTATATAGAGGAAACCTCAAATAGTAAATATAGTTAGTTAATATAATAGTTAATAAATACGGAAAGTATATTACAAAGGGAAAGTATAGGCCTATATCTATTATAATTACTCTTTAAGGATTATAGTTATATAATACTAAATACTAAACTAGCTAATAATACCTATTACTAGCTATTAATAATTACTAGCTATTAATAGTAAGTAGCAAAAGCTGATAGCTAGTAGTAGTTACTATAATTAGTTTATATAATCGGAAAGTACGTGGCTACCGGTCACGCTTGCCCGCCGCAGGATTCAAACCTACTACTCTTACTATAAAATAGTAAAAGCTAGCTAGATGTTAAACTACTACGTCAAGCGGGTAACTTATAAATAATACTTATATAGATATAGATATTTATAGTATAGCTAAATAGCTTTTAAAATTTCTATAATTATATTACTATAATAGTCTAAAATATCTAATAATTAGTGTTATAGTAGTATATTAATATTAAAGTATTACCTAATTAATACCTAGTCTCTAATATTATCAGTTTTGTATAGTAGGTTATAGGTTAGCTAGATGATTTTCTTTTAAATATCTATAAATTATTTATTAATTATAGTATTTAGGATAATTTTATTATAGTTTATTTTAATAATGTAATAGTTTTAGTTATAATAGTTATAGCTAGATATCTCTATACCTATTCTATAGCTTTTCTTATAAGTAATTATATAGATTTTAAGGAGATTTTAGTTCTATTATAAAGGATATAGAAGAGTCATAGATCACGGAATACTTAGTTCTTAGTATTCTATTTTATTCTATTTCTAAGAGGTTTATAAAAGCTCTTAACTTTATGACTTTAGTAGTTATTTTTAGCTATATATATTAAACCTTAGTCTAGATAAAACTTTTACTATATAGATTATTATTATAAAGTTTTCTATTATTATAAAGTTAAATATTAGAACTAGGGGTATAACTATCTATAATAATAAGTAATTGTATTACTATTTTAATTAGTTATAAGTTAGTATTAGTATAAATACTATTATTAGGTAAGTTTTATAGTTGAATTTATATATAGGGTAAAGAGCTTAGATACTATTCTAAGTATAAAGTAAAAGTAACTAAATAAAGTTATATATTTTGTAAGGATATACCTTATAGTTTGTATGGAGAGCTGGGATGGCTAGGAATAGATATAGATTACGTGATATAGTAGCTTTAGGCTACTATAGGATAAAAGCCCTCTTATAGCTACTACTAGTTAACCTACTAAGTTAAAGTCTTATAACCTATAGAAACCTATTTTTTTACTAAATACTCTTTCTTTTACTAAACCTTTAGCTATTCCTTTATAATTCTTTAACTTTTACTTCTTAGAGGGGTAAGGTTAGGATTTTTAGTAATAGTTCTATTATAACGAATAGCTAGTAAATGTATAGTAATAGTACTAGAGATTATAGTTGTTAAATATTTAGTAGAAAACTTAGTATCCTAGATAATACCCGCTAAAAACTCTACTAAACCTACTATTATAGTAACTATAATACTTATATTACCTGAATATATAGTAATTATATTACTTAAATATATAGCGTTTATATACTTCCTTGAATAATAGTCTTCTTTTATAGAAATAATGTCAGCTTAGCTTTCTAGTAGTAAATATATAGTAACCCTTATACTATTAATTCGTGATATTAACTATAAGGATTACTCGAAACTCCTTAGTTACTTTTATAGTTTCTTCTATAAAAGTATTACTTTATATAAAATTAAGGATTAGCTAATAGCGATTTAAGATAGCTATTCTCTACGCCTAGGGGCTTCTATAGTATACCAGATTTAGTAGGCTATATCTAAACTAGTATATAGCTTATAAACCTAGTAGCGTAACTACTACTATATATTATTACTAGACCCTATGTAGGCTGACTTTATAATATTTATTCACTATTCGTTAACTGACCTGACCTTATAAGAGTTATACTTTTATAGTATACTTTATATATTTTAGCATGAAAACTAGTCTTTATTAAAGTTTTATATGTAAGGATATGCCTTATGGCTTGTACGGAGAGCCGGGATAGCTAGGATTAGATTACTATATGTATACGGATCATGTGATATGGTGGCTTTAGGCTACTATAGGATAAAAGCCCTCTTATAGCTACTACTAGTTAGCCTACTAAGTTAAAGTCTTATAACCTATAGAGACCTACCTTTTACTATTACTCTTTAACTAAGTTAAAATCTTATAACTTATAGAGACTTACTTTTTACTATTACTCCTTCCCTTACTAGGCCTTTAGCTATAATACCTTTATAATTCTTTAATTTCTACTTCTTAGAGGGGTAGGGCTGGGATTTTAGTAATAGCTTTATAACGAACGATTACTGAATACTCAGTAGAAAACTCTACTAAAACCAGTACTAAAGCTACGGCGACACCTACGCCACCTGAACCCCAGATAGCAACTATATTACCTGAATATATAGTAACCCCTATATTGCCCGAACCTATAGTAACTATAGCGGCACTTATATACCTCCTTAAATAATAGTTTTTTTTTATAGAGATAATATTAGCTTGGCTTTCTAATAGTGAGTGCTTGGC
This sequence comes from Colletotrichum trifolii, assembly GCA_004367215.1. Lineage (NCBI taxonomy): Eukaryota > Fungi > Ascomycota > Sordariomycetes > Glomerellales > Glomerellaceae > Colletotrichum > Colletotrichum trifolii. The sequence continues at coordinate 15,037 of RYZW01000460.1, forward strand.
GGTAACCCCTATACCGTTATTTTATAATATAACTACTATTAACTATAAAGATTACTCAAGGCCCCCTAGTTACCTATATAACTTCTTTCACAAGGGTGCTACCCTATATAAAATTAAGGATTAGCTAATAGTAATTCAAGATAGCTATTCTCTATACCTAGAGGCTTCTATAGTATACTAGATCTAGTAGGCTATGACTAAATTAGTATATAGCCTATAGACCTAGTAGTATAACTACTATTATACTTGATATAACTTTATATAGGCTGATTTTATAGTGTTTATTCGTTGTTTATTAACTAACTTTATATTATAAGAGTTACGCCTTTACAGTATGCTTTATACGTTTCGATATAAGGGCTAGTCCTTATTAAAGTTTTATACTAAATAATCAGCTATTTATAGGGCTCTAGGTACCCCTATAGAGGCTTCGAGGCCTTATACTTTTACTTTTTTCTATTACCTTAAAGCTAGACTTCAGAGGCATTTACAATACTAGAAATTTGATAATTAGGTACCTAAGGTAGTAGCCCTAGCAGCTGAGTACCTCTGGGAAACCCTTTAGGGGCCTCAGGATATGTCTATTAGCAGTGTCAGGAGTGCTACTAACGCCGAGGGGTTAGCAATTAAACACTATAGGGAGACTAATACTGAAGGGCCCCTAGCGAAAAGGCTATACTTTAAAAAGTATAGGTACTTCTTATATAAAGTATATGGTAAATTAGGCTATATTATAGCTACTTATTACTATAATGAATTCTGTGCCTTTTACCAGAGACTAGGCTACCCTATAAGGGTTTGCCACGAGTACCTCGCTAAAAACTTAAAGACCTAGAGCTATATAGAACCTGGGGTTATATAGTGTAATAAAAGTACTTTATAAGGGCTTATCACGAGTGCCTTACTAAGGGCTTAAGAAGTCCCCCGAGCTATATAGAGCCTAGGGCTATATAAGAGGGCCTTAAAGAGCTTATTAGCGAATATATACCAATACCTCAGTAGCCTAATCAGTTACGAGAAACCCTATAAACCTAATCAGCAATAGGTGTTACATGTAATTAGGGGGCAAAATCTGGTGTATATTGTGTGTAACTAAACGTGGCCAAGCGTAACGCGTGAGGTCCTATTTCGAGCGGTTTAAGTGGGGCGAGGCCTAGTAGAGACAGCGCCGTAGCCGAGGTTCTTCCAGCGAAAACCCTACTACTCAAGTATATTATTCCTAATACGCCCCTCTAGCCTCGAGGGCCTTACCTATAAATTAGCCTTTCAAATAACGCTATTAATACTCTATTTATATCTCATAAGAGATACTCTAAATAACCCCATCACCTTTATTAAACCTCTACCCCTATAGTAAGAAGAGTAGTACTATTTTCAGGTTATTCAGATACCTCTTATTCGCTAGGGGGCACCTCAGGTATATAGCCTCTAGCACCCCTAATATCTTAAAATTCCTCCTCTTACTATAACTCTAAGCATCTCAACTAGTCTATTATATTAATTTACGTAACAAAAATGCTAAACTAGCGACTTTAGAGAAACTTTATAAAGCCATTAGCCATAAAATCTCCCAAGAACGTATATTCAATCTTGAAATACCTTTACTAAGCCTCTTAATATAACCAGTAATTATAGATATCTATATACCTCAACTTCATATATAGTTAAACCATTTCAGCCATCACAAGGCATATTATCTACTAGTTATTGCACTAGATTTAGATAGCTAGGCGAAACTCATATACTTTACCCTCACTAAACATATTCATCAAGAAGTTTACTTAAAATATAGTAATAAGGTAGCTAGTGAAAATAACCTCTCAAGCAGCCTAAGATAGCACCAAAAGCTCTATTTCGGTTATTAAAGTAATAATAGTATCTTATTTATTAATACACTATATTATTAAGCCTCCAAAAAAACATATAGCATATACTTAAAAACTCTTTTAATTATCACTATTATCCATAAAGCTAGTATCTATAGTAATAATAAGGTTATTGAATAGATTACTAGCCTTATAGCTAAACTCGAGATAGAGGTTCTTTATCTCGCTGAGGTATCGTATTATTCGTTTAGCTTTAATATAATAGTCGTCTAAAGGGTTTTAGTTAAAACGTAATAATCAGCTTACTACATAAACAATATCTAGTCTCGTTATAACAGCGGCGTAATTAATGAAGCCGACGTCTTGTTAGTAGCGCTTGATCTCTATATAGGAGGTTCGATTACGCTATAAGAAGAGTTTATCAGGTTTCAGAGGGGTTTCGAATTATTTGATGCGTTGTATACACTTCATAAAGTACTTAAGGAGCTTTTCGATATATACTACTTATAAGAGCTATAGGCATCGCGCCACTTAATCTCGAATAACCTTAATACTAAAAAACTACTATAAGTCCTTACCTCCCTCAAAATAATACTTCTTTTAGAAATCTACTAATAATATAAATACTTCAGACACATCTTTCAAGGGGAAAAAGAACACACAATCATTAATATAGAAGAAGAAGATAATACGCCCCTTAAACTAGTAATAAAGCTCTCCCGCAATAGGTTTAAAACTAAAACACTCAAAACCTACTTCTAAGTAGTATTACTAGAAAAAGGGGAATCTCCAAAAACTATATAACACTTTATTTAAACAGTAGATCTTACCTTATATTCGATAACCTAGTAGTATCTCCATATAAATAACCTCGTCAAACACCACACATATAAACACATTAACTATATTATATTAGAATAGTTCAAAATTAAAACAGTTAGTAATTACTATAAAAATTCGAAACAATATACCTACTAAAGTTACTATATAGGTCTCGTAGTCATCTCGCAACTATTAATCTCTACAAATAATAAAACAAACCTTAATTTTCAAGAAATACCTATACTTATTAAGCTTATAAGTATAAACCTAGTAGTACCCCAAAATCTTCAAACCTCTCACAAGAACCCTACTAACTTTACTTTAAAAGCAAGATTCAACATAACTCCCAAGATAAACTCTTTTAGCTACTACTATTACTTTAGTATACAGATAAGTAAGTACTACTAAGTAAGATATAGGTAATAGTAATAGCCTCTACTATAAAACTCCTAGAATAAAAGCCTCTACTCCCCCACGCCTTAAATACTCTCTAATATCCAATTCACCCTGTAGCTAAAGTTTATTATTAAAAGTCCTAACATCTATATCTTAGAATCCTCAAGAAAATTAAACCTCTAAGACCCCCTCTAGTTAACTACTTACATAACTCTATAGCTATAAGCAGGAATATCTTAGAATATCTCGAAATAACTAAAGAATACTAGCTAAAAAAGCAGCTTTGAATGAAGACTTCTCTACTATAATATGGTATCTTATCTATCCCTTATACTTAACCCTCTCCAGAGATATCTAAACTCCTCACCCCCCTATAATCTCATCTATATAAACGAGATCGTAGAAAAACGCAACAAACAACTCTAGAAAAGTTATTAACACGAACTTCACAGTTTCAAATACCTCATAAAACTCAGGGGCAGCTACTATATAGATATAAAACCTCGAACTACCACAGCTACCTCCTATTACATTAACTACCTCATCAAACTCTTCACTTAAGCTTAAATAAATAACTAAACTAACTTCAAACAACTCTACTATAATCATTTACTCTTATAACTATTAAGCAACTTCATTAGAATTAAACCATTTAAAATCATCTTATAGAAAAGCTAAATCTCTATTAAAGAAAAATATTTCATCGAAAAAAATATCACAAATTATAATAACCTCATTTTAGAGCGGGTTCTATACCTAATACTAGTTAGTTAAAATATAGCTAACTAAAAAGCTAATAAAAATACACCCCTCGAAATATACTAGCTAGTTATATTTTAACTTTATATCTATAGTCAAAATAAAACATTTATAACTATAAGCATAAAAGTAGGCTAAGTCTAGCCTCGCAGTATTATCCTTTCAAACAACTTTATAAAACCTCTTATATAGCATTCACTAGCTTAGAAAGCATATTAGTATTTAGTTATAAAGAAATACTATAGCTTATAAGGTTTCAGGCTAGAGATCATAGGGCAGTTTACTACTATACCTCATAGCTCTCGCGCAAGCCTCAATAACAGCTCTAATATGTTTAGTATTTCTATTTTAGCCCTAAATATATAGAGCAGATAGCTTAAGGTATATACTTTAAGAAGTAAAGTCTGACTTTAACTTCTTATATTTAGGGACCTCATTATTATATTCGAAAACCTTAATATCAATACTATACTAACATTTAAGGAATAATATAAAACTCTCGAATACTCCTATAATCATAGCTCTAATACAATCAACAAAATAGAAATCCTAAGAATAATTAGTAGCTTAATTAGTAAATATCAAAGTAGAGGTATAACTACTATGGCCCTAGTAATAGGGGTAAAAGTCAAAAGTAATATACTCCCCTAAGGTAGTATACAAAGCACTCTCACGCTCCGCATAACAAACCTTTCATTTAGCTTTACTAATACCACACACCTCACACACCCCCCAAGTAAGCTAGTATCCATTATACTTCAAACAGCCATCAGTAATACAAACACCTCACACAGCAAAAATAAAGTAATTTAGAAGCTCTCTACTAAGATACCCTAAATACTAGTACTAGAGCTATTTATTACTTTTTAGGAATCTTTAAACAATATCTATAATATAATACTAGTACTAGCGATATCTAGGAAAAAGCTTATACTATACTACTTACACAGCTAAAATAATTAATCTCTCACGAAATACGCGATATTCGAGGACTTACTAGCTATATAAAACATTAACTACTATNAGTTATATTAAACATTAACTACTATAATCTCAGAATAATTACTCCTCTATAATTAAAATAAGTAATTTAGCCTAGTATCTTACTAGTAACCTCACTTTTATAACTACTAAAAAGAGATAAGATTCGTTACTAGAATAGTATAGAAAGCGATATTATAGAAACATAACTTAACCTCTTTACTTTCTATAGTCTAAACAAATATCTCAGCATCTCTATAGCCCTCGATTAATACAAGCCTCATACCATACTAAATATAGTCTCTTACTAGAACTCCTTAAAATATTACAAAATACTTTATATCTCAGAAAACATAAACTAAAATACCTAAATTAAAAATAAAAGAATCTTAGAAGGGGTATTATTAAGGCTTTTCCTCGTAGTACGCTTACTACGCTATATTATAACTAGCTTAGCTAGAAAACTAGCCATATAATCACTATTGTCTAAAGCTCTAAACTCTTTTCGAAAAGTCTAAATCTAAAACTAATAACTACTCGATCTTCTCTTTAGTTAAAGTATTTAGCACCTAGCCTTTATAGGTTAATTAAAAGCATATATAGTAATAACACACTAAAGAATAGCTTAAGCTATACTTCAAAGGGCATAGAAACTTATCAGAACCCTAGAAACATCTCTTATTACCTCAAGTATTTAAAGTAATTATAGAAGCTTCAGTTAAGATATTAAAAATAAAATACTATAGCCTATTTTGCTACACTAGAGAGACTTGGGGAAGCGTTAAATAACCTCTATAATAGCCGAGATAACCTTATCCAGGAGTATTAAGTCTAAATAACTACAGATCATAAATATATAGCCCTACACATAAGCCTCGATAGACGAGTAAGCTAGCGAAATTATAAGATCGTGAACCCATAACACTCTAGTAATAGATAGAACATAGTCAACTACTCAAGCCTTATATATAGCATCTTACTACTTCTGAAACTACGCCTCAATTATTACCCTTATAGTAAGACGCTTAAGTCTCAAGGACTAAAGCATCTTATAATATACTACAGTAGTATTTTAGAAATATAGATTATCCGTAATACTAAAGTAATTATAGAGGTTCATAGCTTATACTACTATATCCTCCTCTATACAACAATACTAGCACTATAACACCTCACTTATATACTTAAAGATCTAACTTATTAAGTAAACTTAATTTAAACACTTATATTAGTAATCTCAAGCCCTCGAAGTATAGAAATTATAGAAAACTATATAGGCTTTTAGGCCTTTCTCTATAAAGTCTATAATATCCCTTACTTAAACCTCTTTAGTAGTATTAACTAGGAGTTATTAATCTTCCTTATAGTTAATCTTTCTAGGGGTAGGAGGCTCGAGAGTAGCCGATTCAGGCGTCTCGTAGGCTTATTAGTATTACCTAGCCTTCGGAAAGTTACTTAAAAGTAGCTCTTGAGGAGGCTTTAGATAGAGGCTTCGGCGCGTTACTACTTTAGGGTTAAGGTACTCCTATAGATCATAAACCTTAACCTCCACCTAAAAAGCATTATACCAGGTAAGCTACTAATCAGCTCCCTTGAGGATCAATATAGGGGTATTTTCGGTAGATATCTTAATGTTCGAAATACATAGATTCGGGTAATACATGCTTTTTGGCCTGGTAGCTCTTCAGTATCGTGAGACTCTTAATTGTTATATGTAATTAGGGGGCAAAATCTGGTGTGTATTGTGTGTAACTAAACGTGGCCAAGCGTAACGCGTGAGGTCCCATTTCGAGCGGTTTAAGTGGGGCGAGGCCCGGTGGAGACGGCGCCGCGGCCGAGGTTCTTCCGGCGAAAACCCTGCTGCTCGAGCGCGTTATTCCTGACAATAGGAAGCCCTACGGAAGTATCGCTAATGCGGGAAGGGGTTAGACGCCCTGGGATTTACCCTAAAGATCCCGGTTAATATACCAGAACCTCGCCGACGGGCAGGAAACCTCGTAGGTTAATATACCTACAGGAAGCACTATTCGCTTAATATAGCAACAGGAGCCTCATGCGTTAATACACGTATAGGATGAATAACCCTTATACGTTAATACACGCGTAGGATGACCCCCACACGTTAATACACGTGTGGGATGAACGACTCCTATGCGTTAATACACGCATGGGATGATTCTCGTACGTTAATACACGTATGGGATGAATCCTTTTATTTTCAATCGCCAAACAATCGGCAAACAGCCAGCAAAGCCATTTTTCGAAAAACGGCCATATGGCGTTTACAGGCCTTGGGGCCCAAGGCCTATAGAGGGGGGGATAGTTGTAAGGATATGCCCCATGGCCTGTACGGAGAGCCGGGATGGCTAGGATCGGATTACCACATGTACACGGATCACGTGATATGGTGGCCTCAGGCTACTATAGGATAAAAGCCCTCTCATGGCCACCACCAGTTAGCCCACCAAGTTGAAGTCTTACAACCTACGGAGACCTACCTTTTACTGTTACTCCTTCCCTTGCCAGGCCTTTAGCCACAATACCCTTACATTATACTAAATAGTTAGCTATTTATAGGGCCCTAGGTACCCCTATAGAAATATTAAGGTTTTATACTTTTGCTTTCTTCTATTATTTCGAAGCTAGACTTTAATAGTATTTATAATACTAGAAGTTTAATAACTAGGTACCTAGAGTAGTAGCTTTAGTAGCTAAGTATTTATAGGAAATATTATAGCTTTATAAGGGTTTTAGTAGTATTAGGAATGCTATAACTACTATTAAGGGGTTAGCGCCTGAATACTATAGGGAAACTAAAGGTTCCCTAGTGAAAAGGTTATACCTTAAAAAGTACCTTAAGGGCTACCCCTTATATGAAGTATGTGGCAAGTTAGGCTATACTATAATTATTTATTACTATAATAAATTATATATATTCTATTAGAAACTAGGTTACCCTATAAAAGTTTATTATGAATACTTTACTACTAAGGGTTTACTAATAAAAAGCTTCTAGAGCTATATAGAATTTAAAACTATATAGTATAGTAAAGGTACCCTAATAGGTAAATAGCCTACTAGTATAATTACTACGAGTATTTTGCTAAAAGTTCGCTAGAAAGTCCTTAGAGCTATATAGAGCCTAGGGCTATATAAGTTTTAAAGAGTTTACTAGTAATTATATATTAATACTTTAGTAGTCTGATTAACTATGAGAAACCTTATATACCTAATTAGTAATGAGAAGCCCTATAGAAAGAGTATTATTATATATAGGAAAGGGTTAGATACCCTAGGTTTAGCCCTAAAGATTCCCGGTTAATATACTGAAGTTTCGCTAATAGGTAGGAGACCTCGTAGGGTTAATATACTATATAGGAAATATTATTCGCTTAATATAATAATAGGAGCCTTCTATATTAATATATATGTAGGATAACCCTTATATATTAATATATATATAGGATAAATAATTCTTATATATTAATATATATATAGGATAAATAACTCTTATATGTTAATATATATATAGGATAACCCTTTTATTTATAATTACTAAATAGTTAGTAAATATCTAGTAGAACTATTCTTAAGTTATTTTTAAAAATAACTATATAGTATTTATAAGCTTTAGGGCCTAAAGCTTTTAGAGGGGGGAATAATTATAAGAATATACTTTATAATTTATATAGAGAGCTAGGATAGCTAGGAATAGATATAGATTACGTAATATAGTAGCCTTAGGCTACTATAGGATAAAAGCCCTCTTATAGCTACTACTAGTTAGCCTACTAAGTTGAAGTCTTATAANACCTATAGAGACCTACCTTTTTACTAAATACTCTTTCCCTTACTAGGCTTTTAGCTATTCCCTTATATATTTTTACTTAACTTTTAACTATAATTTACTAGAAATATCTAGCTATAACTATTATAACTAAAACTATTGGTATATTAAACTAGATTTTAATAAAATTATTCTAAATATTATAATTAAAAAGTAACTTATAGATATTTAAAAGAAAATCATTTAGCTATCTTATAAGCTACTATACTAAGCTGATAATATTAGCGACTAGGTATTAATTAGATAATACTTTAATATTAATATTTTACTATAATATTAGTTAATATATACTTTAGAGTATTATAATACTATAATTATAAGGGTTTTAAAAGTTATCTAGCTATACTAGAAATATCCGTGTTTATATAAGTATTATTTATATATTAGCTATATTTAATATATTTAAATTATTTACTAATAAAAGTAAGCCGAGTTCTACTATACTTATATAGAATATAATTATAGACTATATATAATCAATAACTAGTAATATTTCGCAGGCTTTATAATAGATATTAGGAATATATAACTATAATTTTAAGGATTAAAGTTTTTAGAAAGGGGGATAATTATAAAAAAGTAATAAATAGATTATATAATATACTTAGTAATTAGCTAATTAAGTACGAGAAAAGCTTTTAGTAGGAAAATTATAATTTAGATTTTTCAAGTAATAGTCTATATAGTAATATAAACCCTATTTATATATCCGAACTTTTCCTAGTCGAGGCTTTTAGCTATACTCTTATAATATAGAGTAAAAATGATTAAATATTTTAGATTAATAGATTTCATAAAAATAAAGTTTAATTCATCTTTTAGAGATATACTAATAATATTATTGTTTTTATTAATCTACTCTATTTTATAGAATTTATAATACTTATATAATTATTTTAATACTATAATATTAATTATAAAATATTCTTTTAGTAATACTAAGTCTTATAATATTTAGTCACTTTTACTTCATACCTAGAATAGTATCTAAGCTCTTTACTTTATAAATAGATTTAACTATATGTTCTATCTAATAATAGTATTTATACTAATAATAATTTACAACTAGTTAAAATAGTAATAAAATCATCTATTATTATAGATAATTATATATCTAGTTCTGATATTTAACTTGATAATGATAGAAAATCTTGGAATAATAGTTTATTTAGAAAGAACTTTATTAAAACTAATACTTAATATATATAACTAAAAATAACTATCAAAATCATAAGGTCAAAAACCTTCTTAAATCTCTTATAAATATCATAAAACGTAATACCTATTTTAGAATATAAAAACTAAGTGTTCTATAACTTCTTACTCTTCTATATTCTTTATAATAAAACTAAAATCTCCTTGAACTCTATATAACTACTTATAAGAAAAGCTATACAATAAACATAAAAATATCTAGTTATAACTATTATAACTAAAACTATTGATATATTAAACTAAGTTTTAATAAAATTATTCCGAGTACGATAACTAATAAATAACCTATAAATATTCAAAGGAAATTATCTACTTATTCTATAAATTACTATACTAAGCTAATAATATTAGAAACTAGGTATTTATTAAATAATATCTTAATATTAATATTCTACTATAATACTAGTTACTCGATACCTTAGAATATTATAATAATATAATTATAAAAATTTGAAAGGAAAGGGCTGATAGCTCGCTCTCTACTACGACTATTAGTGGATATATTACCCCCTAAAATACAACTTTAGCCTTTCTATACCCCCTACTAACTATTATAACTAATCCCTAATTAATCTAAGACTAAACCCTTTATAGTTATAGCTAGTATACCTGCCCTATATTAACCTTTTCACAAATAATAAATAACTAATAATTCCTTCTATAATAATTTCACACCCTTATACCCTTACGCCCTCATAGCTACGTATAATTCAAATATCTCGAGATATTTAATTACTACTAATTACAAGCATTCTATTTAAATATTCATTATAACCTTAATATCCATAACTTTAATATCCCTACTAAGCCTTACCTACCCCCAAAACAAGACTNAGTAGCCTGAGGCTACTATATTACGTAATCTATATCTATTCCTAGCTATCCCAGCTCTCCGTATAAGCTATAAGGTATATCCTTACAACTATCCCCCCCTCTATAAGCCTTAGGCCCTAAGGCTTATAAATACTATATAGCTGCTTTTTTGAAAATGTCTTTGAAAATGGTTTTGCTGGTTGTTTGGTGACTGTTTAGTAATTAATAGTAAAAGGATTCTTATACGTATATTAATATATAAAGGTATCCTATACATATATTAACGTATAAGGGTTATTTATCTTACATATATATTAATATATAAGGGTTATCCTACATATATATTAATATATAAAAATATTTATCCTATATGTATATTAATATATAAAGCTCCCATTACTATATTAAATGAATAGTATTTCTTATAAGTATATTAACTTATGAGGTTTCTAGTATATTAACTGGGATCTTTAGGGCTAAACCTAAGGTATCTAACCTTTTCTCATAATAGCGAGGCTTCCTAAATACTAATTAGGTATCTAAAGCTTCTTGTAGCTAATTAAGCTACTGAGGTATTAGTGTATATTTACTAGTAAAGCTTTTCTAAGCTTTCTTTACTATATAGCCCTAGGCTCTATATAATTCTAAGGACTTCTTAAGCTTTTAGCGAAACGCTTATAGTAAACCCTTAAAAGGTACTTTTATTATGCTATATAGCCCTAGGTTTTATATAATTCTAGGGGTTCTTTAGTAAGCCTTTAGTGAGGCGTTTATAGTAAACCCTTATAGGGTAGTTTGGTTTCTAGTAAAATATATAGAATTCGTTATAGTAATAAGTAGTTATAGTATAGCTTAATTTGCTGTATACTTCGTATAAGGGGTATTTTTTAAAGTATAATTCTTTTACTAGGGGGTTTTTAATATCCTTATAGTGTTTAGGTGCTAACCCCTTAGTAGTAGTTATAGTGTTCCTAATACTACTGATAGATATATCCTGAGGATCTTAAAAGGTTTCCTAGAAATGCTTAGCTACTAGGGTTACTACTTTAGGTACTTAATTATTGAATTTCTAGTATTATAAATACTATTAAAGTTTAGTTTCGAGGTAATAGAAGAACGCGAAAGTATAGGGCTTCGAAACTTCTAGTTTAGGGGTACTTAGGGCTTTATAAATAGCTGACTATTTAGTATAAAATTTCAGTAGGGACTAGCTTTTATATTGAAGTGTATAAAGTATACTATAAAAGTATAACTTTTATAAAGTTAGATTAGTTAATAAATAGTGAGTAAATACTGTAAAGTTGGTTTACGTAAGGTTTAATAATAGTGTATAATAGTAATTATGCTACTAGGTCTAGAGAGTATAGGAGAGTTTCGTTATAGCTTATTGAATTTTTTAGGTTTTTGAGGTTTATAGTTATAATATGTAGGTATCTGAAATTGCTATTAACTAATCCTTAATTTTGTATAGGGTAGTATTTTTATAAAAGAAGCTATATAGGTAACTAGGGGGTTTCGAGTATTCCCTATAATTAATAGTTTTAGGAATTAATAGTATAGGGGTTACTGTAGGTTCGCTGGTAGATAGCTAAGCTGATATTATCTCTATAAAAGAGGACTGTTATTCATAGAGGTATACGAGTACTATAGTCGCTATATACTTAGGTAATATAGTTACTATTTGATATTTAGGTAATATAGTTACTATATATTTAGGTGATATAGTTATTATATGTTTAGTTATAGCTATAGGTTTAGCAGAGTTTTCAGTAGCCGTAATTTCAGGTATTATTATTTCTAGTACTGCTATTACTGCGTGTTCAGTAACCATTCGTCGTAATAGAGCTATTACTAAAATCCTAGCTTTGCTTTTCTAGGAGGTAGAAGTTGAAGAATTATAAAGGAATAGTTAAAAGCCTAGTAAGGGAAGGAGTATTTAGTAAAAAAATAAGTCTCTATAAGTTATAAAACTTTAACTTAGTAGGCTAACTAGTAGTAGCTATAAGAAGGCTTTTATCCTATAGTAGCTTGAGGCTACTATATTACGTGATCTATGTCTATTCCTAGCTATCCCGGCTCTCCGTATAGGCTATAGGGTATATCCTTATAATATTAAGGTTATAATAAATATTTGAATAGAGTACTTATAGTTAGTAGTAATTGAATATCTCGAGATATTTAAATTATATATAGCTGTGAGGGTATAAGGGTATAAGAGTATAAGGTTATTGTAGAAAGAGTTATTGGTTGTTTGTTGTTGAAAAGGTTAATGTGGGGCGGGTGTACTAGTTATAGCTACGAGGGGTTTAGCTCTAGATTAACTAGGGGTTAGCTGTAGTAGTTAGTAGGGGGGGTAGGAGGGCTAAAGTAGTACTTTAGGGGGTAATATATCTACTAATAGTCGTAGTAGAGAGCGAGCTATCGGCCTTTCTTATATATTAGTAAAGTAAATAATAATTTTAAGGTTTATATAGAGGTTTTTAGGGAAGTAGATAAAGTTATTATAATTATAGATATCTCTAAAAAGTTTATAAGTAAATAGAAAGTATTTAATAAAATTATAGAAAAGTTAATCCTAGTCTTTGAAAATACTAAATATACTATTAACCTAGAATTAAATAAGAAATTACTTTATAGGTTTATATATCTACTAAATAAGTGGTAATTAGAAAAATTCTAAATATATATTATAGAAAACCTAGTAAATAGATATATATAGCTATCTATAAATAAATTAAGTATATTAATCTTTTTTATTCTAAAGAAAAATAGTTTCCTATATTTATATATTAATTATAGAAGTCTTAATAAAATTATAATTAAGAATTAATATTTATTACTATTTATTAATAGGTTTCTAGATCGATATTAGGGAGTAATATAGATTTTACAGATTAACTTTCAAAATACTTATTATTATATTAGGATTAAGCTAGAAGATTACTAGAAGATAGTATTTAGAATATAATATAGTTATTATTGATATATATAAAAATACTATTTAGTTTTACTAATATACTAGTAATTTGTCAAGTATATATAAACTATATACTTACTAGTTTAATTAATATATACTATATAGTATATATAGATAATATTATAATATATATAATAAATACTAGAGAAGACTATACTAAAATACTATTATACGTATTTACTAGGTTAAATAAAATATATCTTTTTACTAAGTTTTCTAAATATAAATTTTATATAAAAAAGATAGGTTTCTTAAAGTATATAATTGTTTAGGAAAATATTAAAAAAGGCTTAGTAAAAGTCTAAATTCTTACTAAATAGAAACTACTAGAAATATTTAAAGAACTTTAAATATTCTTGAATTTCTATAACTTCTACTATAAGTTTATTACTAATCATATAGAAATAATAGTATTGTTTATTATACTTTTTAAAGGGGAAATAGAGAGGAAAGCCTTTTTATAACTAGAATATATAAAAGTTATGTTCTTAGTACTATAAAATACTTTTTATTTAGTAATTATTCTCTAGTATTAGGATTTTTTTAGAAAAACTAGAATAGAAATAGATATATTATAATAAGTAATTTTAAGTATCCTATTATAAAAAGTAGAAAGCTAGTAGTAACGAGTTATTAACTATTTGAAGAAGCTTAGTAAACGAAAGTAGAGATAAAGAATAAACTAATAAAAACTATTAACTATTATTAAAAATCTTAACTACTAAGAATATTATTTAATAGGACTTTTATAAATATTTATAATCTTAATAAATTACTAAATTTTAAGAAGTGTTATGATAATACTAATACGAGACTTCTAAGGAAAACTTACCTACTAAATCTATTAATTCTTGATATTTAATTTTAATCTAGAATACTAATTTAGAATCACTAACCTAATAAATAGATTATTGAGATAACTAAACTATATAAAAAAAGAATTAAAATACTATAGTATATTATTAAGTTGTATAGAAAGATTATAACTTACTAAATAAGTATTATTAGATATTTACTAAAAAATTACTAAAACTAAGAAAAGCTTAGAATTAGTTAAAACTTTTATTTAGATAATATAAATATAAGAAAAGTAGTTTAATATATAAGCTAGACCTAGAAATAAAAGCTATTTAACTTCTTTGAAGTATTATTTTACTAGGGATACTAGACAAATAGTAATAGTTATAGTTATAATTACTTATAATAAAAATATATATAAGAAAATAGAGAATACTTAGTAAATACTAATAAGTAAAGAAAACTTATAAAAAGCTAAAGTTATTATTCTAGTATAGTATATTTTTTATTTAGTAATAAAAGGTTTTATAAAAAACAAAATAGTATACTTTATAAAGAACTCTAGGGATATTAAATAAATTATCAAACAATTATAAATTTATTATAAAAATTACTAAGTATATATAGAGAAAACCTAGAAAATGGCTAATAGATAAAAAAGATATTTAGTAAATATAGAGGGGATATTCTCTTTCTAAAGAAAACTAATTATACCTAATATAATTAGTTATATTAAAGGCCTCTAATCTATTTAAAGTTATATATATCTCGGGAACCCTTTAAAAGAACTATATCTAGTATATTAAACCTTATAGATACTACTAGTTCTAAGGAACTATTTAAATAGAGAAAACCTTAAGTAGTAAACGTAGTTAGTTAATATAATAAATAATAAATAAGGAAAGTATAAGCCTATCTATTATAGTTACTCTTTAAGGATCGTAGTTACGTGATACTAATACTAGCTAGCTAGTAATACTTATTACTAGCTATTAATAGTCGCTAGCTATTAATAGTAAATAGCAAGTGCTGATAGCTAGTAGTAGTTACTATATATGGTTTATGTAATTAGAAAGTATATATCAATTATACCTAATATAAAATCTTTATAATATAAAATTATTTACTTATATTATAATAAAAAGAAACTAAATTATATAAGTACTCATAAGACTTATAATTTTATAAAATAGAATCTATATTAATATAATATAGTTATAAATATGTAGAACTATATAATATTATATTAAATCTACTAGGGATTAGAATACTAAAATATAAGTTATATAACTAGTTATAATGTTTACTTATTTTAGTAGGATTATTTTAAGAAATTAGTATAAATTTTATTATAAGATTACTAGAGAATATATATAGAAATAGTAGTATATATAATACTATCCTAGTAATTATAAATAGGTTTATAAAGTTTATAATATTTATTCTAATAATAAAATAGATAATAGTTATAAGCTTAATAGTAATATTTTATAACAAAAAAATACTAGTTTAGTACTCTAGAAAACATTATTAGTAATAAGGATAAACCTTTTACTAGTTAATTTTAAGAATAATTTATAGTAAAGTATTTAATCAAATAATAGCTATCAATTATATAGTATGTATAGATAGATAATTAAATAGAATAAATATACTAGATATTAGAATAGTATTTTAAAGTATTAACTAGTAATTTATTTATTATCTAAGTAATATAACTTAGGGAAATTATATTTATACATAATAATAATAAATATAGTATTACTAAATACTTACTAATATAAAAACTATACAAGTTCTACCTAAGAATAGTTAAATATATAACTAAGAGAAACCTAATAATATTTAGTTACTTTTGCTCTGTACTTGGAATAGTATCTAAGCTCTTTACCCTATATATAGATTTAACTATAAATTTTACCTAATAATAGTATTTATACTAATACTAGCTTATAACTAGTTAAAGCAGTAATGAAATTACCTATTATCGTAGATAATTATACCCCTAGTTCTGATATTTAACCTTATAATAGTAGGAAACCTCGTAATAATAGTCTATATAGGGAGAGCTTTATCAAGACTAGGGCTTAATATATATAGCTAAAAATAACTACTAAAATTATAGGGTTAAGAACCTTTATAAACCTCTTAAAAAAAGAATAAAACAGAATACTTACTTCGAGATATAAGAGCTAAGTATTCTGTAATTTATTACTCTTCCGTGTCCTTTATAATAGAACTAAAATCTCCTCGAAATCTATATAACTACTTATAAAAAAAGAAGTATAGAATAGGTATAGAGATATCTAGCTAAAATTATTATAACTAAAACTATTACTTTATTAAAATAAACTTTAATAAAATTATCCTAAATACTATAATTAATAAATAGCTTATAGATATTTAAAAGAAGATTATCTAGTTAATTTATAATTTACTATACTAAACTAATAATATTAGGGACTAAGTATTAATTAAATAATACCCTAATATTAATACTTTACTATAATATTAATTACTCAATATTTTAGAGTATTATAATACTATAATTATAGGAGTTTTAAAAACTATCTAGTTATACTAAAAATATCCGTATTTATATAAGTATTATTTATATATTAGCTATACTTAATTCATATATTAAGACTATTCGCTAATAAGAGTAGGCTAAGTCCTACTCTACTTATATAGAGATTATAAATTAACTTATATTAATAGTAGAGAACTTTTATATTAGTAGTATAAAGTTTTATCTTAGGGGTAGGTAAAGCTTAGTCTATAATAAGGATATTAAAATTACGGATATTAAAGTTATAATAAATATTCGAATAGAGTACTTATAGTTAGTAGTAATTGAATATCTCGAGATATTCGAATTATATATAGCTATAAGGGCGTGAAGGTGTAAAGGCGTAAGGTTATTATAGAAGGAATTATTAGTTATTTATTATTAAAAAGGTTAACGTGGGGTAAGTATACTAGCTATAGCTATGAGGGGTTTAGCCCCGGATTAACTAGGGGTTAGCTATAGTAGTTAGTAAGGGGGGGNGGGGTAAGAGGGCTAAAGTTATACTTTAAGGGGTAACATATCCACTAATAGTCGCAGTAGAGAGCAAGCTATCAGCCCCTCCCGAAACCTAATAATATAAAATATTATAGAATAAATTATTTATATTAACTAAATATAGTACTAAATAGTAGAATATTAGTAAATAGTAATTAAAAGTTAGGAAACAATATATTATTTAAGATATTAATTATAAATATATAATTAAGGAATAAGTATTAAATTATAAACAAAAACCTTTAAATTTAGATATATAAAATTAATATTAAAATATAATAAAGTCTTAATTATTAAGAAACTAGGGAAATAAGTATACAAAATACACTTACTAGAATAATACTACTAGATATATAATATATTCCCTATCTCCTCACTTGAATTTTAAATAAAATAGTAAAAAGATACTAATAACTAAACTATTTTTCCTAAATTAGAACATAATCCTAAAAAATAAGAAATAGAAGAAATTATAGTAAAGTAAAAAGAAAGAAATAATAAATACTTCTTTATAAGATAAGTTAAGTAGCTTATAGAATATAATGTATAAGAAACTATAGCTAACCTAAGTAATATATAAGAAACTATTTAGAAATTCAAAAAATAAATAATTAGATATTATAAGGAATAAAATCATTAGTTTATTATTGATACTAATATCTTAATAACTATATCCTAGAAAAAAGGAAGAAATAATTCTATTAACTATTTGAATAACTCAAATATTAGTCTAAGAGATATATCCCTAAATTAGAAGAATTAGTATACTTAAGTAATAACTTAGTAAATATATATAAAACAAAATAGTTATTATATTTAAAGCTTAGGTATATTCTTATAAAAATATCCTTAACTTTTCTTTATAGGAATAGTAAAAGTAATAAGTATAGTAGTTTTCTTAGTAAAAAAAACCTTCTTTATAATAATAGTTCTCTTAGTTAGTATAGCTTTTAAAGGAATAATAGATTTTTAAATAATAAACTAGTAGTTACTAGATATAGAAGTAATAGGAATAGATATAAAATTACTATAAGTTTTATACTTTTTAATAAGGGGTTCCTTATCTTCCTTATCTTCTTTATCTTCCTTATCTTACTCCTTATAAAGATATACGTTATAGACTATACAGAAAACTGGGATAGCTAGGATTAGATTAACTATATAGATATAGATTATATAATATAGTAGCTTTAAACTATTATAAGATAAAAGCCTCTTCTAACTACTACTAGTTAACTTATTAAGTTAAAATCTTATAA